>OX632358.1:15799197-16099197 GCA_951751655.1 Ophion costatus | reverse complement strand
GTGTGCGCGACTTGCCTCCAATGCATAGATGAAAATGACATATTTCTTGAAAAAAAAAGATCAACTTTAGGGGTCTATCGTCAAAGGCCTTTGATGACGAAAGGCGACGTGAACACAGCTGCACTCTTGAAAAAAAAAGCGATACATCGAGGACACGGTTTTATTCCGAAATATAACGTCCAGATGTTCACATGTTGGAGTATGTATGTAGTGCATCCGGCCAAGAACCCCCTGGACGTGACCAGAAAGTAGCTCGAACAGGTTCCAAAGGTCTTGCTCCTCAAAAATTGGGGTGAATATATTGGCTTATTGTGGGATAATTTGCCAAAACATTATCGGAACGACAGTGAAGTGATTCCAGATCTTCCATGCATAGAGCATTATAATAGGCCACAGATGAAATATCATATTGATGGCGCCTCACCTCAACGTAGAGAGTGTGAAAAATGCTGTGAGGGGGGAAATTCTCCAGGTATAGGGTTCTTCAAACGTGTTTGAACCGGTTTTTTGGTAGTGTGAAAAATAGCGGGGAAAATTCTCCACGTACGAGATCCTTCGAACGCGCTTGAACCTGTTTTCACGATCGGAAAAGTGGGGAGAAGTTTGAAAATTTGAGTGGGAGGTTTGCGAGGAAGTTTATAATTTCGTAGACCAAGCTCAGACTGCACTATTCCACTGCAACATCAACATCTCTCCAAAAGGAACTTTGAAAAGTGTGGAAACTGGATTTCACGAGTATCAACAAAGTCGACCGGATGGCGGCATTCCTTCCAACGAAGAAACTGTCAGAACTCCCCCTTCACGCAGATGATCGAATCACTGACTTGAGGGCCGTACACACCAAGTTTGGAAAACGCTACATTGCGGATGAGTTCACTGCCTTCTTACCAGCGCGACTTGTGAAGGCCTTCGACGAAGATTTGGAAACGATCAAGCGTATGCGGCAAACGGCAAACGAGAATCATCTCTCCATTGCATACATCGGTGGAAAATACAATAGGGTCGGCTTCTTCCGACTCCAATCACACCCTGGTGGAAAAGACAAAATTCGTTGGGACACCATCGTCGCACAGCTGCTCCCATCATCGAGAGTATGCTACAAGTGGCGCGCAAATGTTCAGCTCTACATGCAATTGTGGAAGATACAACGGCGTCAAGTTCCATCGTCTCTGAGCATAGTGGAAAAGACAAAATTAGCTGGGATACTATCATCGAATAGCCGTCCGCATCACAATCGTCTCGTCTTCGTTTTCCGATATCAGATGATGCTGACATAACGAAGTACGGGGTAAGGAGAATAAAAAAATACATAATGTTACATTTCTTTTATTTGCACGATTCTTTATTCAGCCACCAATTGTAGATATTGAATACATTTTGTAAGGCACAATCGTTTTTATGCTTTTCACATCATAGAGTAGAACTTCCATTAAATTTACTTGAGGCATCCATATTGTCAACGTCTATATTTAACGACGTAATAACTAGCTCATTTTTTGTATTCAGTATATCAGCTAGCAATTTTCGTTTTTCATGATCTTCAACACATACGATAGGACACATGTCATCTTCCGTCGAACCATCAACTGCAGCCGTTATTAAACCTTCGGCCATGCTATATGGAACGTTTCCATAGGCCGGCTTAAGACCATGATGATTGCGAATCAATCATGATGCTCCGAATCTCTCAAATTTTGTGAGAAGTCTCCATGGTATGGCACTCGCGAAAATGTAATGGGAGAGTACGCATCCCGCCCTCAAAATTGCTACTTCCTTCACGATAAATTTCCTTCCAACAATTAATCCTTGTAGATCCACAAAGGTGGGCACAGTCATAACGAATATGTTTTAGCGTGATCTAGTCGATGACAAGATCCAACCATGACTGCCATTGATCTTTGAGAAACTCATTTTTAATCTGTTTATTCATTTAGCCGGGGGTGGGGGGGGGAGGGGTATTTTGCTGAGCAATGCAATTTTACGGATAATATCGGTCAATGGACAATATGCAACAACAACAATATTCGACAATACCTGTCTCTTTTAATAGCAGTTTCGTGGAGACACGAAGCAACCTCCGGGTTTAATTTTGGCGCTTCTAGGCGGCAGTTACCTGTGCGAGCGTATTTTTCTAAAATACTTGCTTGGTCTTCTTTTTTCAGACCTTCCGCGATCCATTTTTCCTAGTTCACTGCAAGGCTGGGGTTTAGTTGTAACTCAGGTGCTTCTGCTTTTGAGGTTATGCCCAGGATACTAAGAGTTTCTTCATCAACCGCTTCCGTTAGCTCGATAGACGGAGTTTCGGGGATCTCTGTTCCATTGATACTGGCATTTTCTTTTTCGCTCATCTGTGAGGGCTCTAAGATGGCTGGATCGTGTTCAGATTGTCTACTGGTGTTTGAGGATATGTCTGTAAACACATATGTTGGTAGAACTCCAAACCAAATATTTGTTATAAGGGATCAGGCGAGAAATTTATATTTGGTCTCCTGACCTGTCTCCTGAGTAAATAGATTAGCGATATGCATATGTTATTCAAGGCAGGTCGTGAGTTTTATATAAAAACACCATCTCTTGTGTAATAATCATAGTGCGATTTCCGATAGTACTTTTTGCATCTATGTTCGTACGGTATAAACCGCCAACTTTCGTTTTCCGAAGGACTGCATGTCACAAGACAGGACTCCAAGTAGCCTGTCTTCGTACGGTATGAACCATCAATTCTGATTTCCAGAGAGGCTGTATGACTCAAGACAGGGCTCAAAGGAGCCTGTCTTCGTACGGTATAAACCGCCAAGTCTCATTTGCAGAGGGGATGTATGACTCAAGGCAGGACTCAGAGGGGCCTGCCTTCGTACGGCAAAGCCGCCGAGTCTATTGCACATCGCATTAACACACCAAGCATCGAGCTCAGATACGATGTTTTACTTTGAGGCGATAATCTTAGATATCGCATCCGTACGGGTTTACCGGCCTCGTCAAGATTTGATGAAAGTTTTGTTAATCTACCTTCTGATATTCCTGTTTCATCTGATATTTTTGCCTTTTTTGATCTGGATGTCAATTAATCTTCATCATGTCGTCGCTTTGAGTTTTCCGGTTCTGAATCAGAAGAAGACTCCGGCACATTTTTTACCATTAATTTCTTCAACTTTTTCCAAAACTTTTCATTCTTTTCACGTTTACTTTTCTTTTTGTGTAATTTACCCATTTAAAAAAAACACGGAAGTAATGCTCTTAGATCGTGACCCTTCGCGCAGGAAAAACGTTATGACGTTACCATGGTGGGTGATAGCAGAGGAAGGCTGTTTGGAAGATCTTTTGTTTTTTTATCAGCTCTAAAAAATCGTGGCTCAGCGTACCGAAGTAGGCGGTAGTACCTTGTAATCTCGGGAACGAGACTCGTAAGATAATTATCTCCCGCGGCAATAAGATATAACCTTCAACGCGGATTCGATTATATTTAGTTACATTTATTGTAAGATTACGTATTTATCGTAAAACTCAGCCACTGTCGCGTTATGGAATTTCATCGAGCAGGGGATAAAGTATGGACCATTACGCATTCGACTCAATCTCTCGCCATATTAAGGATGTTGAGTCCTTATGAAAGATGTTAATGTTAATTGTTCAATAAATAGCTTCTTAATCGTCATGAAATTTTTACACGACCTCCTGAATACTTCATGTAAAAACATATAAAATTTTCAGAATTCTATCATCATTACTCCAACCTCGTTAAGGGTTGAAATAAAAAATGATAAGAAAATTCTGAAAATTTGGTATGTTTTTGTATGAAGTATTTAAGAGGTCGTGTAAAAATTTCACGACGATTAGGAAGCTCGTTATTAAAAAATCAACATTTTGTTAAGAACAATTTTTAAAAGAAAAAAAAATGTATCAATAAACTTCTTTTTGTTTCCGTTGCTTTCAGTATATTGTAGATATCACAAAATTGAGAGGTCAAAAAAAACTTATTGCAAAGTTACATCAGTTTCCATAAGACAGCATTTAATTTGTGAATGTTAATTGCTCAATAACGAGCTTCCTAATTGTCGTGAAATTCTTACACGACCTCTGAAATACTTCATGCAAAAACATACCAAATTTTCAGACTTCTATCATCATTTTCGATTTGGAACTCAACATCCTTGACCCATCACCGCTGTCTTCTGCACCCATGTGTATAAAATGCCTGTGCATGGAACTCTTCAATCCTTCCAGATGCGATATTTGGGCCAAGAATGACTCTTGATCTTCAGTTGATAATCGTTGGCGCTTAGTTTGGCTTCGTGTTTTCAGTCCTTCGATAAACCCGATGATCCGTTATTCCCTCGCAGCAAAGTCTTCGACCGAACTTAAGAGCGGGGCTTGGTTGTGCAAGTCTTGTTCTGATGGCTCAGTATTGTTCTTCATATTAACGAGCTGAAAACTCTTTCCAGAGAGATTATGTTAACTCACCGCTCCATTCAAAGTGTGACCAGTTTCGAGCGCTGTCGATGATTAAAAATGGTCTCTCATCATAAATATTTTCGCCGTTCGCGTCTAGCTCGAAACATGTAATAGAATCACCTCCATCAGAGTTTTTAAATATCGTGTTGATATCTATTAACGTGGAAAGCATGAAAAATAAATAAATACATACACAGAACGAGCAGGTTGGGGTTCAACGGGACCAAAAAAATATTATTTCGTGAGTATTTAAGACCTCGAGTGCATCTGTGCTCAAATGTTGCACGCAGCGGGATCAGCGATCGAATTCTAATAAAGGCTTCGGCCATAGATCCCCAAAGTTTATCGTTTCTTATAATAAATGCCTCGTTATCGTATGCGTTTTATATATTCAAGGCATTATTCGAGCGGAATGTAATTTAAAAAAATGTTCCCTATGCTCGGAGGTTCGTTTCAATGTCAATTAAAAGAAAAATGCCTTAACCATGTGGCTGTTTTGGTAAGAACTGTATAGCCCCAAGTGTCACTTCAATAGGCTTGATGTTGCTCTGCGAAAAGCCCTATGATTCTTGATAGGCTGGACTCCATACATACTGGAACACGTGGCGATATATATATATATATATATAATGATCTCCAGATCTCGGTAGAATTTTTTTTTAATCCATATTTTTTTCAGATCATTATCTTCATATTGTGGTTCTTTACATTTTTTATGGGCTTACAAGTGTGAGCGTGCATGATGATCACGCCCATGTTGCATATGTGAAGGGATAAGTCGTGGAGGTATAGGGCGCGAGCGCTCCCACTAAGAAAAAACACTTTCACAACTTAAAGACAGATATTTTGCTGTCTTCATCTTTAATTGATTACATTAGACGGCTGATAGCATTGCCTTTCAGTTTTTTTAATCCTTCAATCCGCTGGTCGAGTGTATACGAAGCGTGGTGTGTGCGAGGGATTTTTTGAATGAATAAAAAACATTTGTTGAAAATATATATCATTTGTATTCTTCATTTATTCTATGGCGAAAACAGTTTCTCCCTTATTTACAATTTGATGATAAATTTTTATACATTCATACATAGTCGACATATCGAAAACGAAGACGACACGACTGTGATGCGGACGGCTATTCGACGATAGCGTTCCAACGAATTTTGTCTTTTCCGCTATGCTCGGAGACGATGGAACTTGATGCTGTTGTATCTTCCACAAATGCATGTAGAGTTGACCATTTGCACGCCAGTTTTAGCATACTCTCGATTATGCGAACAGCTGTGTCCCTGTCGAATTTTGTTTTCTCCACCATGCTGTGATCAGAGTCGGAAGGAGTCGACGCTGTTGTATTCTCCACCGATGTATGCCATGGAAAGATAATTCTCGTTTGCCGCTTGCCGCATACGCTTGAACGTTTCCAAATCTTTGTCGTAGGTCTTCACAAGTCGCGCTGGTAAGAAGACAGTGAACTCATCCGCGACGTCCGCGATGTAGCGTTTCTCAAACTCGTTGTGTACAGCCCTCAAGTCGGTGATTCGATGACCTGCGTGGTGGGGGAGTTCTGACAGTTTCTTCGTTCTAAGGAATGCCACGATCCGGCCAACATTGTTGATACTCGTGAAATCCATTTTCCACACTTTGCAAAGTTCCTTTTGGAGAGATAATGATGGTGCGGTGGAATAGTGCAGTCTGAGCTTGGTCCACGAAATTGCTAACTCCCTCGTAACCCTCCTACTCAGATTTTAAAACTTCTTCCCACTTTTCCGATCGTGAAAACAAGTTCAAACACGTTCGAGAACCCCATACGTGGAGAATTTTCCCCCTCCCGACATTTTTTCACACTCCCATAAAACTGGTTCAAACACGTTGAAAGAACCCCGTACGCGGACAATTTTTCTCCTCAGAGCATTTTTTACACCCCCGACGTTGAGGAGGGAGGCCATCGATGTGCTCTTTCATCTATGGCGTATTATAATGCTCCATGCATGGAAGATATGATATCACTTCACTATTGTTCCGATCATGTTTTGGCAAACGATCCCACAATAAGCCATCATATTCACCCCAATATTTTAGACGCCAAACCTTTGGAACCTGTTTGAGCTCGTTTTTGGTCAAGTGCAAGGGAGCTTGGCCGGATGGACTGCATACACACCCGCACATGCGAACATCTTGACATTATATTTCGTAATGAACCCGCGACCTCGATGTATTGCGACTTTTTCTCAAGAGTGCAGCTGTGCTGAAGTGGTCCATCCGCAGTCACAGTCTTTGATGATAGATCCCTAAAGTTTATATTTTTTCCAAGGAACCTGTCAGACACACATACACACTCACACACGCATGCACGCACGCACGGACGCACGGAAGCACGCACGCATTTCATTATTACTTAACTATTGCATTATTGTCATTAGATTCAAAGCATTCATTTTACCCCCTTGTCCCTTTCTTCCACACACACACACACACACACACACACACACACACGCGCGCGCGCGCGCGCGGCTTCCCCCTCCCATCAGTCGCTTGCGGGATCACATGGCTACCCCCTCCACAGAGACCCCTGACACCCTCCTCTGTGACCTCACACGCGCTCGACGACCCCCCCGCCACCCAGCCCTAGCGGCCACTTGACTTCCCCTCGCTGCACACCCGCCCCGCTCGGAATAGCTATATTACTATGATTTAATTACATACACGTATAAGTATAGAGACTTCATTTTTCCTTTTTGCAAACAGTCAAAACATTATACAGATCATGGGGCTAGAACTGGTATAGCTATATAACTATGAATTAATTACATACCCATATAAGTATAGAGACTTCATTTTTCCTTTTTGCAAACAGTCAAAAAATGGTACCAAACCGTTGTAATGTTCGTTTATAACATAGTGTGATACTCTGAAAAGAAAAACGTTAAGCCCTAGTACACGTTCAGGGGCGTGCACAAATTACGTAATGCCAAATTTCCCAATTTTTTACGCCTTCTCTCCCCCCACGTATCGTGACCGCAACGCCTGGGTCGCTCCCCTCTCCCTCTATTCCTATACGTAACGGGTGCTTTGTCGTCAATAATCGCATTTTTTCAAAAAAATAACTAATTATGAACGGATCGGGTTTATACTCACTTTATGGACATATTGATCTAGTATTATACCAATTTTTATGATTTTATTTTCAATTAACCGAGATATATGCCTTGATTTGACGGCGAAAAAAATTCTCTTCATTGTCCCATGGATATCTTTGTGAAAGGTTATCTGTGAATCAAAAGTCAACAAGTTATCTCTACAAATGTAACTATCGTTATGTGTAGCCGCTTTTTCATTTCTTTTCGGTTTTTTTACAAAATACCGACAGTTTGAACATTTTTTTCTATTTTGAAGACCCTTTTTTGTATTCAAGCAGTCGTCAAAAATCGTAATTATCAACATTCACAAAATCGGCTATGTAAAACCTTAGTCACTGCGATTAGAAAAATGTAAAAAAAAATTGAAAATCGGTTGAAAAGTTTTTGAGTTACTCGCTGGGGCAAGGTCAAAAAGGTAGTTTCGAGAAAATCGCGTTCAAATTTTTCAACCCGCTTTTCTTGATATAAAGGTGTTTTTTTTAAGAATACTAATACTTACATTATAGTACAAAGTCGCGGGCAATATGACGGTTCTCCATCTTCATTATATTTCACAAAGGAGTAAGAGCCTGTCCGCCAACTATTGTGAACGATGCCACACCTGTAGAGACTGAGGACACTGACCGGTCGCGCTACCTGTTCTCACTAAAGTGACTGTGACTCCATCAATTTTCGACTTGTGAATAAAAATGTTGAGAACATATTTTTCAAATATGTACTTTCAAGATTTGTAAGAAACATTATCTTTTCCTTATTTTGCTTGGGAAAAGTAGGAAAGTGCAAGTTCTTGCACAGTGACTTCCCCCCTGAACTGACATTTCGTATGAAAAGCTGTCAACTTGCCGCGGTAAAATTGCGCGCGAGTTTTGAATAAAGAACTTGAACATGCAGAAATGTTTCTATTTCTGGCAGTTCTAAAAGTGTGACGTAACGCAAACCTCGATCGCCCCTCCCCCACGTACGTCGACCGTAACGCCTGGCCGACGCCCCCCCCCCCCCGAAATTGCGTTACGATTTTTGCGTACGGCCCCTTTTCACCACGTCCCTGAGGATAATTAATGTCTTAGGGGATTTTCCAAATAACAAATTATTTATATTCTCATAATAGGATCAGTAGTGAAAAAAATGAATATTTTTCATTCATATCGTTCTTAGAGATATTGTTTATTTTTTTTTACACCGCGCCATAACAAGCTGTTTGAACTCGCTGTTGATCGGTTAACTTCTAGGTATCAGTGCTTTACATTCTGTTTCTGTTTTATCATCACAAAAGATCAATACTAAAAAAAAATCGAACCTTCCTTAACAACTAAATTGATAAGTTCGGCTCCAGTTTTGTCGGGACCGTGTTCTGCACAGAACTGTGACTGGGTATTCCCGACTTTGCTCCAGGTCCTTATCCACGCTTGAAGACGTGACCATTTCCCGATGTGATTTAGGGAAGGCGGATAAGAGGCAGTATCTTTTCCCGGCTTGAATTTCTTCACGAGAATTTCGTCATTGCGTGTAACAGTAAGTAAAACTATGTACACCTTGGAATATTGGAGCTGAATGAAATTGTATTGTATTTCGATAAAAAACGAGATTGAACGAAAGGACAAAATAGTGAGGAAGCAAATACATATTGTATATTGGACAATAGGTATGTATACAGGGTGAGGCACATAAAGTATTGCAGAGGAATAGCGCTCAAGCTATTGATCATATCCAAAAATGTTTCAGAAAAAAGTTTCAGTGTTCGAGAAGGCCGTCATACTGGACCATCCTATTTTTTTTTATCGGGGGAGGCGCTGAAGCTACGTCAAGGTCAACTCTACTTTTTTAAGTGGAACCATTTATTTTTTTTTCGATGACATTATTATCGTTTCTAAGACGAATTCAGCGGCCTACAACACAAAGTCATTCTAGTCACGCAAAGTATGAAAACAGTCGAAAAATCGAAAAATATGGGAATAATCACTTTCAAAGGATCCACTAACCTTGGTTGGGTCTACCTACAGAAGATGCTCGAAGTGATGACCCTCCACTTCTAAATACTTGTTTCATCGCTGTTGTCATTTCTTCCGATACCAATAACGCGGCTGCTCTAAGGTACCTGCAAGGAATGAGGCCTAGCTAAGGGATATTTGAAATAAATTGAAAAATATTCAATTTAATCAACATATTTTAATTATAATCATTATTTAGGTTCAGTTTCTATACAATATAAACGAAAAATGGTAATTTGTACTATAGACAAAAATAATAAAATATTAAACATTTTTAAAAACCTTGATTGTCGGCCTTCTTTTTCTATGGTAGGATAATAAGGCCTATGGCTATAACATACTTAAATAATGAAACTATACGTTATACATTTGGTATTTAAGATCAATAATCCTCTGCAGCTTTTTATGAACTGAAAGTTCCTCTTTACACTGCTCAACACTCGTTTTGGAGGCATAGGGATCGAGGCATTAAAAATAACGATCAATTAATTAGTGATAAATATGCGTACTACTTATTTACATTAGTAACATCTTAGAAGTAATTATAAAAGAAACTTTGCTACAAGAAGTAGGAGGATAATAGGCCTATGGTTAAATTAAGTAAGCCTCAATAACCGTTGACTACGGATGTAAGAAAAATAAAATGAAAAATATTTGGACCGCGATACGTTATTCAAATATTTATGATCATCGAAACTTGAATTAATAAAAATAAAGACTGTGCTTTTAGATAGACAAGTGTAGTATTACGAAAAATAATTACGTTTTATTCGGACTGATTTTTATTATTGGTGCATCGCAACATGGCTGATGCAACACTGGGGGCGGGGAGCGGGTTATCGCGCCTCCGCAAATTTGTAGCGACATCTTCGTGCAATAGGCGTCCGTGAGTGTGGCCTTGAGCATAAGCGGTTATTTTAAATACGATTTTCGATACTCAGGCCCTATTAGTTGACCGGCCCTATTGCTCGCAGGTACCTTACACATAACAATATACACATGAGAGATGTGGTTACTAATTTAGAATTAAAACATAGTTAGACATAGAGGAAGAGTCTTTGTCAGATCCACATAATCGTTGGGAGGGTCGCAATTGCAGTTACATAATTTCAAATCACGGAGAGTTTCTCTGACTCTGGAGAGCTCCTATCGGTTCGTCCCTCTCTCTCTCTCTCCCATTTTCTCTCGCCTACCGTACTCTTTTGTGAAAGCGCTAAAGTTAAGTCCAAGGAGTTGGAAGCTCTCCAAAAGTAAGTATTATAATTCATCTTAAAGGTATACACCGAGCTGCTACTTGTACTACTGACTGCCTTGAGCACAGAGTAAGCGTGTATTACTCACTCGAGGGTGGGTTGTTCCATGTCCCTGTACAGCGTTTTCATAGAGGTATGAATAAAACGAGAGGAAGAACGAAGAACTATATGTATAGAGCGAGAACGAGAGAGGGGAGATATAGCAAAGAGAAAGATAAAGAGAGTGAGAGAACGCGCCAGAGCAGTGTGGGAGAAGCGTACAGATCTTGAACGTGCTCTCCCTGGGTGTGTAATAGCGCTTAACTACTACTCGTAAACTCAACTTAACGTTTGTTCGAACGCGTGTAAGAGGGCGTCTTTTGCGATCTGAGCCTGTCCTCTTGCCCCACTACTAGATCTCGGCTTGTCTCGCCGATATAAATTTGAATAAATATTATACGGTTGCCTCTCGTTACCATCGTTTGTGGCTTCCTCTACTCCTGCACTTTCTCGCACTTTCGTAAAATGAGAAACAAATCGCTCTGCTCAATTGCTGTTGGAAAAGGTAATTTTTCTTTTACCATTGAAGCCTGCGTATGAATGTGAGATTTAATAAATTAGATTGATAAGGTTTCAAGCCCAGAACGCGAGAAAAAAAAATGATATGGCAAAAGTCCGTTATGTTTTGAACGTTCGAACAACCGTGATGATTTTATTCAATTACTCGACTCTAAATAAATACGGCAACTAGAGAAAACTGGGAGGTCTTGGAGCAGAGGTTAATACAATAACTTTATAGGCTGCTCGAATGAATCGTTTGCATAAATAATACATGCATGTATCCGCGAGAATTGTGCACATGTAAATTCAGCACAGCTTGAAAATGTTTAAAGACATTGGCAGTATAATGCGCTCTATGCTCATTATATTTTGACGCTCCATTACTAAATATCATACGATTATATTTGGTAATCGAGCATCAAAGTTCCAGATACAACTACGCCAGTTATAATATTGAAACTTTAACTTTGATTATACTTGTCGCCGTACTTTCAGCTGTATTAGAGAGCATTAGCGAAAATAGTCCACATTTGTTTAAGAGTTTAAATGAGAGAGCAGTTTGCCAGTATTGTGACAATTTTCCTAAGAGGTAATCGGGCAAAAATGACGTCCCTAAAAAAGAAGATATCCTCTATTAGGTCTGTTGACATTTTGTTTTCTCACTCCTTGTCTCTTTCCCCCTCCATCGCTCTCATTGCTTCCCTTTCTCATCTTTTATACTGTTCTGAACAGATTTGAAAATATGCGGTAAGAACAAATATAAACGATATCTTTTTGGATTCCTTCGCATCGTTTCCTGTAAACCGCAAGTGTCTTTTTGCACTTAGAAGGTGGTGCAGCGGCGATAAGGTAGGATACTTGAGACTTGAGGAAAAACCCTCGGCGTTGCCCTTGTCACCCCTAGTCCGTAGACGTAAGCAAATGCGGTCTTAGTGGTTGAATAATGTAACAAGGGTATGAGGTGAATGATTTAGAAATAAAAGCCTCGGACAGCGGGCATAGCAAGGAAGCAAGAAGCATTGAAGGAAGGAACAGCCGTACGAAATTTTTTTAGCTGTTTTTACATATAATATACGATCTTTGGATACGGAGAATAGGTTATAAAATTGATGAATGGTGGACGTAAGCACGAATTTTATATAATTCCATGATCTATTTGATTAACAAAGATGTAATCATTATATATTTTTTCATAGGAAAAAAATACCCCCTCTACGAGACGGCATATTCAGAACTTCGATAAATATACATTAATAAACAATTTTTAATTGAAAATTTTAGTATCCTTTAATATAATCTGCATATCCAATATCTAAAAGGAATGGTGTCAGTGAAAACGAAGGATCAATAGAGTGGGGAAAGGGGACACAGAAAGTACTACGGTCAAAGTTTCGAATAACTGATAAAACCCACGACAAAAATGCTATTCCGCTAACACTCTTCTTCGGAGCACCAGAAAGGACATATAGTATATGTATTAGGTTTACAAGTATGACTTTAGGGGCCGTTCATATATTACCCCATCAATTTTTGCTGATTTTTGACAACCCCCTCTATTTTAAAGTGACGTAATTTGTCGACGGCCCCTTATTGATTTCTTCATAAAATTGATTAAAACATAATAAATCATATGATGAGGTAAAATGATGAGGTAAAATGATGAGATGAGGTAAAACATAATAAAACATTTAAAACATAATAAATCATTTCTACCTGATTTAAAATATACTTCGTAAATAATCTGATTTAAAATACCTGATTTAAAATATAATTCGTAAAAATATACTTCGTAATAAAATATACTTCACTTACACTTAACCTGATTTAAAATATACTTCGTAAACTGCTTACACTTCAGTCGAATAACATCAACTAGATTTGACTGATGCATACAGACCTTTCAAATACAAGTATTACCAACCTCAATATAATGGTACCAGTACGAAATACGGCATCTATTGAAAATCCGTACAGTCATACTTATATACCGGATATTTATATTTGTAATATTCTACCCACTTCTTGTACAAGCTTCGTCGCGTATCTAGCACAAGGACGAGTCTAAAGTCTTGGTTGTGCAGATACAGAATTTTCATATCGTCCAATCATGTGCATTTTCTTATTCATTTGTGTATTGCGAGTGCAACGCGGCCAACCTGAGTAAAGCGCGTAGGAGTTTGCATACGTTCGTCGTCCCCTTATGATTTTAAAAAAAATCCAACCTCACCGCTCTGCGCTGGAGAAGAACATTGACTATTCATTATGCATTGGATTATAAATCGATCGACCGTAGAGATCAGACGTGGAACGTTTAGCATAACATGGATATCATAGTTGCTGACGAAGAATTTAATTTTATTAGCGTTTATCTCTGTAATCTAGTATTTGTAATCAGCTGATCAATTATGCGAAAATCGTTAAACTGCCATGAAACGAGTGTTTCCTGATCTCGTAAGGAATATCCTGTTTGTACATGTGGATCATTACCACTAGATTCAGGTGTCTAGGAAGAAAAAGAAACTGGGCAAGAGAATGTATGGAGTTTTTTTACGATAGAGTGGTACCTGTATTTGATTTATGAAATAAATTGTAAAAGTTGTTGCATGCTAATCTCGGTGACGGTACCCAAGCCCGCAAGTTTTGCAAACGGATATCTGCTATGCATTCGATGCTGCAATGATTCTTTGTCCGCAATTTCCTCGCGGCAAACCCTAAAGTTATGTTGAAAAGGCCTTCATAGATGTGAGTAGAGAAAACCTCCAGAAGGGTTCGCCACAATACGTGTGTCGAATCTGCGTATATGAGCACTTATATATACTTATATATACACTGCCGGCCAAAAGTATGGATACACCTAGAAAAATTTCGCGCCGCACTAAAAGTTTGGTATCTCTGTAAAAACAAAGATATCCGGATTTCCAAGGCGGCATTTTAGAAGGCACCAATGAGGCTTCATTTTGCGTTTTGGAAAAAAAAATTTTGGTTTTTTTTATACCCGGGGCGCCATTTAAAAAATGGCCGTTTTTTGGCTTTTGTTGGCTGTTTAAAATCGGCTGCACGTCTTCTGGACATTTTTTTGGCATTTTTTTTTCAAAGAACCTTAAAAGATAGAGCAATAGCTATAGTTACCTTTTTTAGAAAGTTTTGTACGATTTTTTTTCATCGAGTTATCGCATTTTTTCTCAAAAAGACAATTTTGAAAAGATGCTGCTGAAATGAGAAACCTTGAGGTTTAGAGAAAATTTCCAAAAGGAAAAAAAGTTGCGTTACATCGTATTGAATCGAGCAGAATTTTTTCAACATTTTTATTAAAAATGTTATTGTTCAAAAATGTTTTGCTCTAACATTGAATAAAAAAAAAAAAAATTGAATTTTTTTTCTCACTTTTTAGCCGCACAAAACATTCACATTTTTTTGCTGGTAACGACGATATTTTGATCGTCTGAGGACGTTGTCACTTTGGGTCGACCCGGACGATTGCGATTGAAATACGTTTCGGGCTTCTTAAATCTCCCGATGGTCGTCTGCACTCCTTTCAAAGACACGCGATTTTGTCTGGCAATTTCTCTGTACGACAATCCCTTATCGCGCAACGCGACAATAGCCCCTCTTTTATACAGTGGAATTTCTTTTTTCCGTGCCATTTTGATCCGTTAAGAACAAAAAATTTGCGTAAAAACTTGTCGATTGTAGACCACACGTGTTCGCGTTCGAAGTTTTCGCACAACTAACTGGCTTTATCAGCGCGACACTCGTCACATTATTCCAAAGAATCAAAAATGTAAACAAAAACGACGAGCGAAAAAGAGAGCGAGAAAAAGAACACGAGAGAAATAGAATATCGACTCGCGAGAAATAGAATCTTTTTTACGCTCCACAAAGGTAAAATGTAAACAAAGACAAGCTTTATTTCCGCTCCTTGTGTTCAGATCAGGTAAGAGCTAAAAGGGTGATGCTTTGTGCGGCTAAAAATTGAGAAGAAATAATAAAAATAAAAAAAAATTTCAGTAAATGTTAGAGCAAAAAATTTTGAAAAAATTCTGTTCGATTCAATACGATGTAACGCAACTTTTTTTCCTTTTGACAATTTTCTCTAAACCTCAAAGTTTCTCATTTCAGCAGCATCTTTTCAAAATTGTCTTTCTAAGAAAAAAATGCGATAACTCGGTGAAAAAAATCGTACGAAACTTTCTAAAAAAGGAAACCATAGCTATTGTTCTATCTTTTAAGGGTCATTGAAAAAAAAAATGCCAAAAAAATGTCCTGAAGACGTGCAGCCGATTTTAAACAGGCAAAAAAAAAGCCAAAAAACGGCCATATTCAAACTGACGCCCCGGGTCTAAAAAAATGAAATTTTTTTTTTCCAAAACGCCAAGTGAAGCTTCATTTGTCCCTTTTAAAATGCCGTCTTGAAAATCCGGATATCTTTTTTTCACAGTAATATCAAACTTTTAGTGCGGCGCGAAATTTTTCTAGGTGTATCCATACTTTTGGCCGGCAGTATATATATATATATATATATATATATATATATATATATATATATATGCATAACTGTTTCTGTGCGGATATATCTCTACACTTCAATAAAGTTCTTACAGATTTCACTTTTCCCTACACAGACTTGCTGCTTGTTATACGGAGGCACATATCCCCACATGATACATTGAGCTGCAGACTCATTTATATGTGATAGTTGAATAACCACATCGGCGAGTCAATGTAAAGGCTTGCATATCCACGTACATGCGCTGATACATAGAAACAATAATTCGCCGACAAAAAAAAATCGATCGTACCTAGGGGCCATCCATATATTACGTCATCGATTTTTGCTGATTTTTACCGCCGCCCCCCTGGAATCATACTATCGTCCCTATTGTCATGATGTAATTATCGTTACCGTCATCCAACGACCAGACCCCCCTTCTTATTTTAAGATGACGTAATTTATGGACGGCCCTATAGCCGCGATCTGATTTAGGTTAAGATAATCTTAATTTCACATAAAGGAATAATCTGATCTAGGAGTGGCTGTTGGAAAACTGATTCATGATACGAACCCGGAATGGTTGAAAGAATTCGGTTTATGATATTATTGTTCCATCTGTGCGAGATTTGCCCTTTGTATCCTGGTATACCGGGAAAAATTAACTGCTTTTTGTTTATTATTTAAATCACAGTCAGGACGGATAGTAACTCTTTTATTGTTAGAGATTTCACTTTTTTCCAGAAGGACTTTTGTAACGAAAGTTTTTCACCCTAGTTTTGAATGAAAGCGAATAGAACGCTGAAACAGAACAGTCATCAAAACTATAATAGAAAACAAAAAGACACGAAGGAAACCGGATACTTAGAAGGTTAATTTTAATTATTGCGTACAATGATCAGATGAAGAACTGAAAGTTCAAATCTGTATCGCTCACAGTTGCGTAGGCAGTGAATAAATATTCTCCAACTTGTAGGAATAGTATGAAGCAAATAAGCATGCGTGGGTAAACCATTCATTTTTGATGGGTTTCCATGCCAAAAGACTTCGCACTTCAATTATACGGTTGATCCCATGTGCAGTTGTGTCAATGTGATCAATGTATAGTGGAACGATTTTTCAGTAAATCACCATTTTTTCAAACTTTTCCTATTTTGTATGCTCATTATTTAGAATAATGTGCGACGTCAAGGTTGTAACGAGCAAATAGAAGATTTTCATTTTCAGACATGTATTTTACATTTTTTGAACTTATACTCAACGTTTCTTAAATGTCGAGCATTCAGTGAAATGATACTAGAAAAGGAATGATAGATCAATGAAAATATAATAAAATCAACGTAAAATTCTTAACACTGGTAAATTATTGCCTGGATAACTTTTTAAAAGGTACGTATCCTCATTTATTTGCTGGAAATGCACGCACAATGCAAGGAGATTCGAGAGCAAATACCACTATGTTACGCCGGAAACCTTTAATATGATTTTTTTAAACTACTGAACTTTTTGATAATTTACCCGCGGTTCCTTAAAATGTATATGCATGAGAGTGCAAACTAGTTTTTAAATATTTTTCAATACACAATAATAGCGCTCTAGCAGTGTGTGCGAAACTTTCGCTGAAACCCACTGCGGTTTTTATTTTATTTTTTAGATTGAATCTAGAGTGAAACATCAAAGCATTATCCAATGTAAATATGATACATTACAGAAGTATCATAGATGTTTACAAAATATTAGAGAATTTTCTTGCCATTTACATCTTTATGGACCGATGTTTAATCCTTTAAAAAATGGAGAAATATGACCACGAAAGGCTTCACCCGGAAATGTGGTATTGAACAAACTGAAATTGTGCTGTTATTATGAATTAAATTAAAGAATATGATTTGTTATACCCTGTATATGTACACTTTAAGGAACCAGTTATAAATCATGAATGAAATCTATTCATCGTTAAAAAATCAACTTCAGAGACTCCATATCAGTTTTCGACCTCGTGGTGAATCTTCAAGTGCCCAGAAAATCAAATTGATCTCGAGATTTTTTATACACGCAATATCTTGCAAACTGTCGTCCCTTTTCGGAAACAAAAGATATACTTATAGAGGTGTTTTACAGTAAGTTCATTCAACGTTCCGGCTACTGCGTTAGATTTTCTTTTAAATCAGTTTATCAAAATACGTGGTTAAATACGATAGCTGCGCGCGTTGCTGAAAAATTTTGGCCTCAAAATGACCTCGAGTGCACTCGACGGGTTAATAACCGGCCTTTCGTCTTTTAAAGCCTTTCGATTACCTTATTTGATTGTATTTTGGTATTATGTAGGATTGTTCTGTCTTTTCTGACTTTTATTTTCTTCGTGCAAACAAAAATATTATCGTCCGAATTATATTTTCCATTCATTGAAAGTGAAAATGTACTTGCATATTTATTCAGTGAAAATATGTTTACTAGCACAAGATATTTGGCACAAGTGAAAATATATATTGCATGTATCCAATTTCATGCTAGACGAAGGAATGCAGTTAAATCGGAACTGGGCATTAGTTGAATCAATACAATCCTATATCTGAGTGCAATCCTTTGTGTAAATTTCATCACAACTGCTAACTGGAGAATGTTGTCAGTTTTTTATCGAACAGTCACAGTTTTAATCGAAAGCATATGATATAGCACCATATGATATAGCAGTATGTACATGACGAATATTAAATCGTATTGGTTCATCGGAAAGCATTTCAATTCGATACTATTGTAAGTGGTGCTCCAGAAATTCCCGTGTGGGACTAAAATGGTCTTTATTTCACGAAGATTATAGTTGAGTTAGCGTTAAATTTGATTTGCAATACTTTTGTAAAGAAAACACTTTTATAACATGCGTTAAATTAAATATATATATATAAATATATATGTGTGTGTGGGTGTGGGTGTGTGGCGGGGGTGACATTGTATGTGTATGTATATATATATACATATATATATATATATTACTATGAATCTAGCACATATGCACATACATTCTCTTCTGTAGAAATCGACGTATCCCATAGGCAATGTAGTCATGGTAGAAAACAAGAGAGATTGGCGGCGCGTGAGCGGCAAGCTAAGAATCTCGAGAGAGTGTTTATAATCCAACGCATTACTAGACTCTCATGTGTACTTTACCGCCTCATATAACAAACGAGTTGTAAAAATGTTCATTGTTTGAAACGACAATGAGTAATAATCCTACATTTTTATTATCTATAAAATATCTCACCATGTACCGATGTATTCTCATGCGAGCACTCTCATTACCGGGATCCGCAAGAGTTTTGCGTGTATTTTATTTATTTGCTTACATGCACATAAATGCACAACGAATTAAACGGGTACTTTCTCTCGTTTGCGCTGATGACCTGTGGAGAAATAAAAGCGCGATAGTGCAAGACTCAAGCGAGATATTCAAACGGACGCTTAGGTGTATCGTACGATGGGAGGAAATTTATTTATTCATGCTAAAAATATCACTGATATCCTTGGCTTTCGATTAGAGAAAGCATCGTCAATCCTTAAGGACACGAAGACGCAAATGCGCAAATGTATACTTACTGGACAATTCTTCTGTTATCTGGAAGATTTTTTATGACAAATATAAATGCTATTCAAATTTGCATCATTGGGTTCCAACGGAATTTTTTTTAATTATTTTTTTTCGTGGATATGTGGACTCTAGAATATTTGTGAAAGCTATACAAAGGGTAAAAAAACTTTGGTGCCTCAGTATCCGCCTGTAATGAGGGGGTGAAAGTGAACAAAATTAACATCTTGGACGGTAAAGACGTTCTCATTTTTTTTTATTTGCCCCATATGCCTAAGTCCTAGTGCCTAAGGAAATCCTTTCGCGATTCATGGCGATAACTCGAAGAAAAACTATCTCACGATAGGACGTAAAGAAGTCAAAGAAATTTAAAAAACGTTTGAATACATTAAAAATGCATGATACAAATTTAATAAGGAATATCTAGTTTTAACAATGGAACACATTTCATGCTGGAAACAAATATTCAATTAACATTTTATTCTGTAGAGCGATCGATCAATATCTGCTGTTAATACCAACTGTGACGAACCAGGGATAAACATTTTTCATTTTTATAACCGCTTAGTACATTCATTGGTTAGTGCATCGTTTGTACTGTTGGGCCATTTGTGGTAAATGATGCCGAACGCACGTATTTAACGTATTCCTTTCGCGGAGGATCATATTTTGTGGGGGCATAAGGGGGCCCTTGTCAATCATTGGTAAAGTACAGTGGCGTACTCGAACCCTTTTTCGCTCGGACGGCAAGTAGTGAGTGAGAGTCACTTGTCCAGTGCAAAGGGTTACTCAAGATAAGTCACAATTCATTATTATACCCAATAATAATTTGGAATAAAAAATGTTGCGCAAATGTAGTAGTTTTTGACATTTTTACATTTCCTCTGAAAAGTTGCGGCTACGAACATTCTTCTGCTAATGACATTTTCCTCAGTTTTATCATTAATATTTTCTTTAAACATTCGGTGACCCCCTGTTTTTATTGTCGTTACCAAATTTTGTGATTTTTCACACGCATGAGCAGTTTATATCATTTATCTAGAGCTATTTAGTATATAAAGGTTAGATAGAATATGGCAAGCGTAGCATCTTCATAAAGTGCTATATTAATGAAACGATTTTTAGAATCGTAGCTTTTGTTATAAGATTGATAACTTGGCTCGAAACTTTGTCAGCGTACTGGGATGTATTTTTACTTCATTATAGACAAAAATCGGAAGAGTAATATAAAATGTAGAGGTACACACATATGGAAGGCAACACACGCAAATGGCTTTTACGGTCCAGGCGAAAAAATAACCGCATCTACTCCATTGATACGGATGTGTTAGCGCTCAGCGAGAAAAATACGATGATCCATTGTTCAATTGATCGAAAATGAATAATATCAACATTTGAATCGATTATTGATGGAGAAATTGGAATAGAATTTTCAATTAACAAGACGATGTAGGGTTAATATATTGGGTTAATCAATTTTAAATTGCCAAAATGAGAGGTCATTAGTATACAGATGTTTTGAGTCAACCACGTAACGGGTAATTGATAAATATTCGATAATCGGTCCGAAAATATTTCTAATTACTGAAATAATTAAGAATTTGTCTGTAAATATTCATTCAGAATTAGCTAAATAATTGGTATCTCGTCAGAAATGGATTTTCAATACGGGTAATAAATTATCGCTATAAAAAAATGACGTGTTCAATTATCCAATAATGGAGAGAATTGTTTTTTATTCAATCAGCTAAATAAAGGACCGTTTAGGTACGAAATAATATGAATCATTGATAAATACGCGAACTTGATGAAAAATCCATTATATTACTGAATTGAAGGACAATATGTCGAACATTCATAAAGACGCGAGATGGAGAGAGAGAGAGAGAGAGAGAGAGAGAGAGAGAGAGAGACAGAGAGAGAGAGAGAAAGAGAGAGAAAAGAGAGAGGGTAAGATAACGGGAGACTCAGCGAAAGGCAAGGGATACGCAGCGAAAGACACAGCACAAGCACATACTGAAGAAGAAACAGCGAGGAATACAGCGAGGGATGCAGTGGAGGAAGACAGTGAAGCTGTGTTCACCACGCTAAACAAACCCAAACAAACAAAATCAACAGTGAAGCTGTGTCCTTCACTATGATCCTTTGCTGCCTCTGTCGCTGTGTGTCTCTCACTGCGGGTTCCTCGCGAGGTGTCTTTCACTACCCGCTTATGCTGTATCTCTCGCTGTTCGTCGCTCGTTCTATGCTACTTGTAGCGCAGCTCTCACTTAAGGTATTCCTTTCACAGGCCCAAAAATGTAATAATTAACTAATTTTCGTCTATAATAAAGTTAAAATACATCCCAGTATACTGGTACAGTTTCAAGCCAAGTTACCGAACTTATGACGAAAAATTACGACTCTAAAAATTGTCTCATTTGCACTGCGCTTTGTGAAGATGCCACCCTGGCCAAATTTGTATCTAATAATTTATACACCGAATAACTCTACATGCTTGATATAAACTGCTCTCGGGTGTAAACAAATCTCAATCGAAATTAATCCGCGCTGATCGTCGTCTGGCCATCCGAGGGCTTGCTGAAATGACAGGAATTGAAAAAGAAATTGTTCGACAGAACCGCATTAGATTACCAATTTTTTCAATGCTTTCGTCCGTTTTTAAGGTTGAGGGCCGTCCTGGGTGCCGATCGTCTTCGGTCGTTTCACGCCGTGCTTTAAACCGTTTAAACCACTCAAAAACTTGTGTGCGGGATAAACATTCATTCCTGAAGACTTCTTTCAACATTGCATAAGCTTCTGTGGCAGTTTGTGCTAGTTTAACAAGAAACTTAAGGTCAACCCGTTGCTCCGTCTGACCACTTGGCATTTTTTCGACGCGTCACTAGCGCGTAGACTAATTCGACTACTACAGTCAAACTGAGCAATCCGCTGGGTTGTCCAGCGAGCTCAGGGTGGGGGAACGACCATCAGACACAGTCATGTCCAAACATGTCGCGGCACGCTCGCAGAGTGTTGGGAGCAGCGACAGTCCGGTTATTTAATAGCCACACCTCGTATATTCTGTGGGAAAGTAACTGTGGAAATTGCGACGTATTGAGCAGCTTATACCTTCAACGACAAGTATGATCCGATACTAAAAATTCTCAAGATAATGGAAGTCACTATAGACCAGCAGCCGCGGACTTCGCCTCTAAGTACAAAGCAGCGCGCATCGCAACTGCAAACCACCGCAGCTCTTTGGACAGCACAGATGCCAGGAGAGCTCGGCGAAATGAAATTGCTGCCAAAAACGATCAATTCGACGAAGCAGAAGGCATATTGTATGGATCTGGCATCGCCGATTGATCATAAGTAGACGATTTATCTAAAAATCCCGCACTCCGAAGTAGGTATAAAAGGCCGTTTCCAACCCTCGGGATCTCAGGGAGGAGCGGGGCGGTGGGGTCCAGCTGGGGAAACCAAGTGCCTGGCGGAGGGGGCAGGGCGTAGCCGAGCGCGGTTATAACGTCACGGAGAAGGATGCCGGGGGTCTCTGTGGAGGGGGTAGCCATGTGGTCCGAAGAGCGACTGGCTGGAGGGGGAAGCTGCCACCGACGAGTGTTTTGTGGGGGAGGGGTCAGGTAGTGGTGGGTAAAAGTTGAAAACTATAAATAAATTTTATAATTTATCATAGACATATCAAACAGATTATCATTGATGCAGTGTTTTTATTTCTACACTATTGAGTCTGTTAAAAAAGATGTACACACGATGTGTGCGTGTAACGACTATATATGGGTAGGCAAGTTTAGGCAATTTGAAGACGCTACATGAAGGGCGGCCCATTATTTATGAGATGCAAGTGTCATGCCTGAGTTTCGTTTCCGAAATCCTTAAAATGTTTGTATGCGTGTCCACTCCTGTCACGAGTGTCGCCGACACTTGAGGCAGGTCCTGACAAGTCAGGATTTCTTGGAAAAACTATAAACTTTAGGGATCTATCGCCAAAGGCTTTGACCGCGGATGGACAGCTTGACCACAGCTGCACTCTGGAAAAAAAAATTCGATTCATCGAAAACTCGGTTTCATTCCGAAATACAATGTCAAGATCTTCACATGTGGGAATATGTACGCAGTGCATCCGGTCAAGCACCACCTGGACTTGATCAGGAACGAGCTCGAACCGGTTCCAAAGGTCTTGCTCCTAAAATATTGGGGTAAATATGTTGGCTTATTGTGGGATCGTTTGCCAGAACATCATCGGAACGTCAGTGAAGGGGTATTATATCTTCTATGAATGGAGCATTATAATACGCCACAGATGGAAGATTACATTGACGGCCACCCACCTCAACGTCGGGAGTGTGAAAAATGCTGTGAGGGGAAAAATTCTCCACGTACGGGGTTCTTCAAACGTATTTGAACCCGCTTTTTGAGAGGGTGAAAAAATGTCGGGGGACAATCCTCCACGTACGAGGTTCTTCGAACGTGCTTAAACCTGTTTTTGACGATTGGAAAAGTGGGGAGAAGTTTCAAAATTCGAGTGGGAGGGTTAGTAGGGAGCTTATAACTTCGTGGACCAAGCTGAGACTGCACTATTCCACCGCAACAACATCTCTTCAAAAGAAATTTTTAAAGTGTGTAAAATGGACTTCGCGGGTATCAACAAAGACAAATCAACAAAGTGACTGAAGCGGACGCGTAGCATCGGCATGATTTTATTCCAATTTTTTAATCCGACCACTGATTGGATTATACTCGACAATAGGATCATGGAGGATCATACAATATGCTGAAATTTGTGGCGGAATATTATTTTCTAATTCGAACTTAAGACGCACGGCAACAGGGCCGTACTTGAGAGAATCGTTTTGCTTTCAGCAGTCAATGACAACGAGGGGAACTTTGTCTATAACTTCAAACCTGCTCAGGCTTGGTTAAGCCTCTTTGTTGCAATAGGTCGATTGAAAGTTTGCGTACATCTTGCAGAGTAGACCATATTGATTTTGATCAATATTCAAATTGATTCCAATTGTGAGTTGTGACATAGTTTGACATCGCTCAGATTACAATGATAAAAGTGACTCGTATTTTGTTGTTTCTTATTTTTTCGCCCCGTCTGCAGCGCGAGTATGATGTATCGTAGCTGCTCCAGCCGATTCAAGGTTTTCACAGACCACACGTGCTTAAAGGCGGCAGGCAGCAATGGATATTCATACAGATCTCATGTTCGAACACTAATGGAGATTGGTGCCTCTTTGGCGAGAATCTTCAACTGCTGAATTTTTCGCTGACATACATACAGGCGTATGTTGATTACTTCACCGCGAAAAATTACCAAATCACCGTCCTGTCCACTATGCGAAGGTGTATCGTATCAATCGTTCGACTCGTCATTGGCAGATAAATTACGTAGGGGGGGGGGGACTCCAATGATCTTATAGCCCGGTAGCGCAGATGGAAAAAAATCGTGAGTTGTGTGTACTCTCTGTCCATTAATATAGGCACCAGCGTTAATGTTGCACTCAACGCGTAGGGCGTTCACTTTGAGAATGGCGACAGGAAGGTCAAATTCGTGTCTTTTATTGGCTTCCGATTTGCGTGCGGTGAAGACGAGTAGATGCCAATAGAATCGTTCGGCTTAAAATTTACATCACTATCACACTCGATCTGACTGCGTAGCGTATTATTATTGGGTTTAATGCTGATTTTGCTGTTTTTATGCGAGAGCTCTGGTGGTACAAACGTCTCAGTATCCTCTATTTCACAACGACCCGTAGGTATCGTCAACACCTCATCTCCCACGTAAAGTTTATCGACCTCAACATCGATATTATGAATAGAGTTGAAGGTTAACAGTTCCACGAGACCGAGAGGATAATTTTTGTGTGGCGACAGTTCGATGGGGGCAAAGTATTGCGCCTTGAAATTGTACCGTATGGACGATGATTCAGATATGGTAAATATGTTAAACTTTCATCCATGACGCTGGTAAATTGACAACTGAATTCTCCACGTTATTTCCCCCTGTATACAGTGTATATTTGTCTTTGTGCTGCTATTGGCGACAAAAAATTTAAGACACAAATGCCCACATTCAATCGTATCATATTCCTGATATTCCTTGTAATTATAATTTACGCTGCCAACGCGAAAATATCTCATGAGTTCAGGTGGTGATCGAAGATTGCCGAAACTATCAACGTACACGACTTTTCATCCAGTCTTTTTGTAAGCGACTCAGTGTGTTCCAGCACCGACATGTTCATCCAAATTTACAATTGCTACTTCATATGTAAGGGGTTCCCTTGCTGGTAATGTATCGTGCAAGTAAACTCCACGAAAATGTGGAATCTTCAGGAATTTCGCATATTTGAGAAAGTCGACGTCGGTGTGACGTCGGTGAGGTAGCGGTACTTCTAGTTTTCTGTCTTGATATGAAGACCCAGCCCCTGCTTATATGGTTTCAGATGTAAGTCCTTACCCAATGCAATCGTTTTCAATTGTCCGATTATGGCGATTATTAAATCTTGACCACGCTTGCCATGCACGATAATGTCTAAAGACAATACGCGATTGTTGGATAATTCCTATAAGAATCCTATTTATATGATTTCACCGTTAATCGTGTGTGAGATTATGTCAAGGAAGCAAACTATCGGAGGCGGACTTACCATAAAAAATTTCGATGGGTTTGTCGTAGACGGTAGGAGGAAGAAGAAACAAAAACGTCCTGGGAATTTATTGCCAGGTAGCATAGGTGCATTGTTTTGTGGTCCATCGAGTTGTGGGAAAACCAACGCTTTGCTCACTCTCATCATCCATCCCAATGGTTTGAGAGTTGAGAACATTCACTTGTATTACAAATCGCTGAAGCAGCCAAATTATAAGTTCCTCGAACGATTACTCGAACCTGTGAGCGGAGTTGAACTGCATTCATTCGAGGCGCATGAACAACCGATAGCACTAACAAGGGGATAGTACGGCAGTCGGATTTTTGTAATTTTTCGTACTCATGGTACGCGAAGTTCAGAGGTCGAATATTAATATCCCAAAGCAGTTCGACATCATATTCAGAAATTTTCGAGAAAATTGACTTTGAAGTTTTCGAGCGCACGCTTATCCCACAAAGATGCAACGATATTCGAACCGGGCTCGTGGCGTACCCGGTAGCGCTCGAGTCTAGTAATCGCGGGGTCGCTGGTTCGAGTCTCACGTCGAAATTTTTTTTTTTTTTTTTTTTCATTTTTTTTAAATGAAAAAACGCAAGTCATATTTTTAATTATCTCTTGATTATAAACATACATTTTCAAGTATCAATATTTATAACCAACAACATTTTTAGGATGAAAATGCAAAACGTCGGGTAAGGAATTGAATACTTTATTATTCGGTCTGTATTCGTTTGTTTTATACATCGGGTGTAATGTTACACGAGCCAGAGTGATAACCATCGCAAAAACAAGGAAAACAGTAATTTTCACGGCATCTCGCACACCGTACAAAAGCTGCATTGTTACATTCGCAATTTTTTTTCAATACATCGATCGGAAAACAAACTTTATTCACGTTCATGAAGATTTCTCTTTGATCGCAAAGTTTCGAAGCAAACCACGCATATCTGATCATGTTATTGAAGACCGGAGAAGACAACTGATGATGAATAATAGAATGAATTTTTATGCAATCTTCTCTATCATTAATTTCACGTCCTTGTTCAATCAGATAGGCGCAGTTCTGCAGACGCTTTATGAAATTTTTTACTTGGCGGTAAAAATACACGTCACAAGGTTGCACTAATGGAGTGCATTTTGGTGGAATTACCTGCACCATGCAAGTAGGCAGACGCCTGTCATTTCGAAACACCTCATTGTACATCACGGTATCGGTTTGGCCTCCCCAGGAATCGATAATTAAGAAAAACTTTTCTTTTTTTACGTAGGGTTTCAAAACGTTGATTAAAAAATCTTTGTATAACTTTGTAGTCAATTTTCCCGATTTCGATGACGTGACTAGGACGTTTCCTTATTTTTTTAGGTACTCGTCGACCGATTTCTGAACTCTGGGACCAAATGAACCTGTTGTTTCTTGTAGGCATACGAACACCAGGGGCAACAATTTTCCTGATAGGGTGACATAGTACTGCGCAGTATAGGAATGGGTGACTTTATTCATATTCTGCCGCTTTACCAGCACTGCTTTTGATCCTTTGGTCGCCAGAGTTCTGTCGAACGTCGACTGGTATTGGCATCCTGAAAAAAAATAGGAAAGGAATAAATTGCTTCGCAGTTAGTTGATCAGGACAAAGGCAAACGATGTACGCAGAACTGTTATTCACAATATCGACGGTTGCCAAAGCAAGCGTTATATTCACATATTTCAACATTTATTCTTCTATTTATATTCCTATTAATCTACAAGGGAGTTTATGTAAATATTATTACTGGATATTTTTACGTCGCCTATTCGCAATTTCAAGCAAGAGATAATCAAAAATAAGACTTGCATTTATCATTGACAATTATAATTACGTATATGTGAATTAGCATAGATTTTATGATTTTTATCCCGGGATTATTTATTAATTTTTTTATAAATAATCACCTATTGTTATATATAAATAATATATGATCTTATATGAGAAAATATATAATTATGTATAACTGTAATGAATTTTGTACATAAATAACTATATATGGATTTTGTCCATATATAAACATATATAGATATATTATATTAATTATATCTAATAATATGTGATTATATACAACAAACATTTATCGGGATATTTAAATGACGGAGGTATGCGAATTTTAAAAAAAAATGAAAAAAAAATTTCGAAGTGAGACTCGAACCAGCGACCCCGCGATTACTAGACTCGAGCGCTACCGGGTACGCCACGAGCCCGGTTCGAATATCGTTGCATCTTTGTGGGATAAGCGTGCGCTCGAAAACTTCAAAGTCAATTTTCTCGAAACTTTCTGAATATGGCGTTGAACTGCTTTGGGATTAATATTCGAGCCGGATATAATATTCCGGATTAATATTCGAGCTCTGAACTTCACGTACCATGAGTACGAAAAATTACAAAAATCCGCCTGCCGTACTGTCCCCTTGTAAGTGATGCACGATCCAACTCTAGATTTATTTTTGATGATATAGCATTCGAAAAGCAGGTTAATGTTCGAGCCTTCTTATCCATGGGAAGACACGAGGTTGTTGACAGCTTTTATTTTTGTCAGACGTATACTCGTATCCCTAAATATCTCGTGAAAGATAATGCGAATTTCGTGGTGCTTTTTAAGCAGGACGATATGAATCTCAAACAAGTGTACCATGACCATGTTAACGCGGATATGGCTTATACGTGCTTTAAAAAAATGTGCATGAAATGCTAGAATTTTGACAAATATGCATTTGTGACGATTGATAAGGATAGCGATATTCATGAGGGTCGATATAGACAAGGTTTTGATTATTTTCTAACCATTGATAAATGACTCATCGCTGGTGGTTGAAGAGACAGTATCGTGCATGCCTTGGCAGTGAAAACATGAAGAGCGAACAACCGTTGCGAGAAAAAGATGTATTGCATGAAATTACCAAGGCCAGCGATACATTCAGATGAAAGCATCGAATGATGAAAATTGGAAAAGATAGCGATGAGCAGACAATGCAATATGTCTTTAAGCCTAAAGTGAGACCATTGGAGAAATTGGTGTCGTATAAAAACGGTGAGGTAGCGAAAGAGGAAATTAAGGCAGGATTCTACTTTGAAACCATGAAAAAAACGCTATTTTCGTGAATTTTTTCTGAGAATACTATTAAAGATATCGATATGGGGTTTAAACTGCTCAATAAATACACTCTTTAAGTACATATAAAAAAAAAATTAACGTATTTTATTCATTTTTTGTACACGTAAAATATGTTTAAAGCCAACGCCTCGAAAAGCAGGTACCGTTGCCGTGGTCGTGAAACCTTCCCGACGGATGGTCTGAAACAAAAAAATCAAATAGTTTCATGTTCAGTATGTCTTCAGGAACCGACGTAACTAGAATATTTTATATACGTGCAAAATTAACAAAATGGCGGCTAAAATACGAACAAAAAAAAAAGCGTTTTTTTTGGGTCTTTTTTTGCAATAAAAAAATAGTTTTAATCAAAATTTTAAGTTGATTGTAGTTAGGTCGGTTGGTACACACATATAGAATATGTGTTCCAAATTTCATAAGGATCGGTTCAGTACTTTTTGAGTTATCACAACCACGGTACTTGAAAATGTCGTTTCGAGAAAAACGCGTTTAAAGTTTTGGTGAGTGATAAATCGTAGAAAAAATTATCTTACCCTCAATCAGCGATGCCTGGGCCATATAATATGCCTTCGACGTGTTCCAGGTGGGTGTTTTCATCCAATTTAGCCTTTTTTTTTTAAGGGAGCTTTCCAGTGTGAAATTTTCAAAAAATCGATTTTTTTTTTGCTTTATCGAATAGTATACACTCTTCCGAATATTCCCTGAAATGTTCATGCCGAAATTCAGATTATTTCGGTTACTGTACAGCATTTCTTGGAAGAAGGCACCGGAGCGCTACAGCTGCCGCGTCGGCCGTCTGCCCGTGCGACCGTTATTTCTATTGTCTCGTTCCTACCTGCTCGTGTATCTTCCAACGTGAGTCCGGTTCGTCTTTCAGTTCGGTTTCGACATTCAAAATGGATAGATCTACGAAAGAGAAATGGGCGTGGCAGGATAGAAAAGGCTCGAGAAGCGGACATCCGCGAAATGAACGAAAAAGATCCGCGGGTTTCAAGGGAACAAATCGACACGATATCGAAACGGATCTAACGTTTGCGAGCACTTCGGCAGCAAAAATCTTGAAAAAGAGTCCAGAGTTTGAAGTCCGAATCGATCAAACGTTTAGCTATGTGATTTTGGAGTTCTTTTTGGTTTTCGGCGCTCTTCAGGAACTGTTGAAGTGCAAAAAGTGTAATAGCGACGTGAAGTTTTTTAAAAAATCGATTCGCGGATTGGGCTTTAAAATTTGTGTTCAGTGTTCGTGTCCAGATCCGGCCGAGATAGATTCTTGTCCTTTGATAAAAAATGCTTATGAAATCAATCGTCGTTTCTGCTTTGTCATGCGATTGGTCGGCATCGGCATAAATGGCATTAGAAATTTTATCGCCTTGATGGATTTAACTGCAAACTTCAATAATAACACCTATTATGGAATCGTGAAAATCCTGCAGATTGCAGCGAAATCAATATACGAGGCCGTCGTGAAAAAAGCAGGTACCGAAGAGAAGGAAAAAACTTTGGAAGCAGAAAATCGGGGCGATATTCTGACGGTGTCCGGTGATGGATCGTGGTCGAAACGCGGTTTCACGTCGCGCATGGGTATCGTGTCCGTGATTGGAAAATATACCAACAAAGTTTTGGATGTTGTTGTCAAATCAAGCTTCTGCAAGGCTTGTGCATTCTGGAAAGGACAAAAGGGAACACCCGAGTACGAGGCGTGGTTTGAGACGCATGAATCCGAATGCAACGTCAATCACGAAGGCAGCGCGGGAAAAATGGAAGTCGACGGTATAATCGAAATATTCAAGAGATCAGAAGAATTGCACAACGCGAAATACGGTTTCTATATAGGAGACGGCGATACAAAAGCATTCAAGATGTTATTAGAAGCCAAGCCGTACGGTGACGATTTGACGGTAAAAAAAAGGAATGCGTTTTGCACGTGAAAAAGCGAGTATATAAAAGGGGAAACGAAGCAAGAAAAAGGTTAGTTCAACTAAAAAAGGCCAAAAAGCAAATCGAAGACAAAGCAATGGAGAGTGAACCGAAAAAAAAAGATCTTGTTCGAGTACTCCGAAAACTAAAATAAATCAAACAAAAAAAACTGCTGTTGAACCGAAAAGAGCGCAATTGACGTTAAAATTATTGACAAATCTCTCCGAATATCATGGCTTGGCAGTTCGTCGAAATTCCAATTCCGTGGAAAATATGAGGAAAGCCATATGGGCTACATTTCATCACAAAAGCTCAACTGATGAAAATCCTCAGCATGAGTATTGCCCTCCGGGAGAAGATTCGTGGTGCGAATGGCGCAAGGCCGAGGCCACAGGAGAGGAGTACACCCATCCACCAGCACTCGACGAAGACGTACAACAAGTTTTAAAGCCGATTTACGATGATCTAACAACGGAGGAACTCTTAGAACGATGTACGGGCGCGAACACTCAAAACAATAACGAGAGCTTCAATCACTGTGTGTGGCAACTAGCCCCAAAGCACGTATTCTGCGGCAAGCAGATAGTAGAAATCGCTACGCAGTGTGCTGTGTGCACCTTCAATGAAGGTTACGACCCAATTTTAAAAATTTTGGAGACGATGGGATGCACGATAGGGCCGAGCGCCGCAGATTTCGCCGCTAAATACAAGAATGCGCGCATCACCCAAGCAAACCGCCGGGCGTCCCTGGATAGCAAAGAGGCGAGGACAGCTCGTCGGACTGAACAATCCATTGAGCACGATCTTTTCGAAGAAGCAGAAGGGATATTGTATGGACCTGGCATCGCTGATTGACCGTAAGTAAACGATTTACCTAAAATTTCCTCACTTGAAACTTTGAACGCGTTTTTCTCGAAACAGCATTTTTCAAAACGGTGTCCAACTTGGAGGGCAGAGTTTTAAAGCTATCGAGTTGAATTTTTTACACAATATTCTTAACGTCATTGTTTATCGTGCTATGGAAGCTTTTTTTTTTTTTTGACATCTTCCTATTTTTTTGTAAAAAAAACTGCCAAAAAAAATGCTAAAATCGATACTTTTTGTTCAAACCGGCGCCATTTTTGCAAAAAAAAAAAAAAGCCTCCATAGCACGAAAGCCAATTATATACCGATCAATAATCTTTTTGTGTTTTTTGTTTCAGATCAAAATTGTGACCCCCAACGTGGACACCACATCCAAGTGCATTTTCTGCAACAATTGTTTCATCATTTTTATAGATATTAATTAATAAATAAATCGATCTTTAAAAAATTGTTTTGTATTCTTCAATACCCAATTAATATACAAAAAAAAACAAGACCGATTAGATTATTTTTTCTTTAAAAAAAAAAATCGCGAAAAACAGCGATTTTTCGGGCTGTCACACTGGAAAGCTCCCTTAAATTCTGCCCTCCTTAGAAGCCTCAGTCGAGCGGCGGTTCGCTCGAACGATGGGATGTTGGTCGCGCATAGTGGCGAACTGCATGACGGTTGGGCCGATTGTAATGCCCATGACTTCCATTATTTTTAAAAACTGGGCTGAATCCTTCATTAAAAATGCAGGCAGCAGTGAGGCACGCAATTTTGACGATTTTTTTGCCATTAAAGACATGTTTCGGTGCCATAGCCCAAACTGTAGAGTTGAAACATTCGTTGTTATTTTGAGTGTTTCCACCCAAATATCTCTCCAGTAATTCCGTTTTTGTTAGATCTTCGTAGATCGGCTTCAGCACCTCTTGTACGTCACTAGCAAGAGCAAGAGGATGTTTATGATTTTTTAAAGCGTTGTTTGCTTCGGCCTTCTTATACTTGCACCAGCCGTCTGAACAGTACGTATGCTGTGGTTTGGAGTCTGTTGATATTTTGTGGTAATAGCCGGCCCAGATCTCGTTTCGCATGCTTTCTACTGAATTTGAATTCCTTTGAATTGCGAGACTATAGTTTTTAGATAACTCTTTCATTAAGACGGAATGATACCCGACGCGAAACTTCGATGCGGCCCCGGCTTCCGACCGGTAGGGCAGAACTCAATCGAGCTTCTGCGCCCCACCGGCGGATGTTACCGCGCGCGTTCGTCGCCGACGCGCGCGGAGACATTGCGTCTCGCCTTCCACGGGCCTCGACACGCTCCGCAACGCATGTGTGCGTGCGTGTCGGTGCGCGTCTACACCAAGGTGTGGAGAGACGTTATTGGCGCTGCCACGGGCCTCGATGCGCGTCGTCTGCAGGCCACGCGGCGAGCGCCGCGCGCGGAATTCCCATGAACTAAGCACGTCGAAGTTCGGGCGACATTTGCTCGCAATTATCAACAATTACACGACAAATCTAGATTACCACTTTTCTCCTAAGATATGCAACGAAGTGCAGTGATTGAGAGCTCAAATTGTTCGTTTTTTATGTGGCTACCCGGTCTAACTTTTCTCTAAGTCGTGATATTAGCCAAACATCTGATTTTTCATCTTTTCGGTCTCGAGTTCCGCATAATAAGCCAATATACGTTTTTTTTCTCAAATTCAGGAAATTTGAGGGGCAGACAGCTCTTCGTCTATCTATATGACGTCGGTTGGCAAAGTTTCGACGGGATCTGAAGAGCCGTTCCAGAGATTTTTGGGTATCTATAATTCTGTTCTACCATACCGACCGCGATGAGGTGTCATTCCGTCTTAATTTGATAGTTAGATCAGCAGTCTTCACTTTTTTAATCACGACTTTTGGTTTCTTCACAACTATCTTCGGTGCAGCTACTTTTTTCGTTTCTTTTTCTCCGTCCTTCAGTTCTGCACTCCCAGCTTTTCTCCTTGAGTTAAAATTTTCTTCGCATCACTTGCGCGTTTGAAAATTCTTTTGGCAACATGTAGCACACACTCCAGCTTTTTCACGACGAAGTCTTCGCCGTACGGGTGTGTATCAAGCGCGCTCAGGTAGGTGCGTTCAAAAGGCGAAAAAGGATAGTTAGACTGCTTGGAACTTTATAAAATTTTGACCGAACATTCTTGAACATATTTACTTTCGAAAAATGTAAAAAAAAAAAAAATTTTTTTTCAAAGTTTCAAAGTGGAATTCTGCCTTAAGGATGAAAAAGTGAGTGCTGATGAAGAAGAAAATACGTTAAATAATGTGAGACATCAATTGAAGAATCAACCTCAAGATTCCTTCAAGGGTGAAACTCAAGATTCGTTCAAATTAATGTACGAGGATGATGATGACTCCCAAAATGCCAATGAATTGATCGGTGAATATCTCATGTTCTTACAAACAAATAGAAAAGCAAACTTGGATGTTATATGGATGTTAGATGTTATATATATATTGTGACGTGATTTTTCGGAATCACGTCCCAAGATCCGCTACCGCTCACGTGTGTCACGTGCCTTTGCCTGAATCGCTACCGTGACGATTGTTAGGGGCCTTTCTCCCCTTGTAGTGCGTCTTAGTGTTTGTCGATTCCGTTCTGTTGCGTTTGGTTGGCGAGCGGAACTCGGTCGAGCGGCGTAGCGCTCAACGCACCGAGCAATCCCGGCCGAGGGAAGCCGCCAACGAGGCCTCTCGGGGAATCAGGGCACACCCGGCTGAGATGCCGGTACCCCACTGTAGTGGTGCATCGTGCTGGAGAGCGGGCCGTTTGGCTTACGGGCGGAGGCTGGAGACCTCCGCGCCGCGCTTCGGAAAGGAAGCTTTGCCCGCTCTCGCATGGTGACCCGGGGATGCGATCTCCGAGAGCCTCCATGCTACCGACGGGAAAGGACCCCGATTTGTTACCGTCCCGTTTGTGGGGTAACTCGGGCAGAAAATATAGATTCCGAAAGGAATATTCTAACAGAATATTCCAGCTCCCGAAATAATATTTCAGCTCTCGATATTATACGAGATAAAGTTCTCGCTTGAACCGGCGATTACGCCCGGCTCGATCTCGCGAGCGTGTTGACATTTCTTTGTCTGTTGATACGCTCGGTCTCGCTCTCGCATAATCCCTCGCACGCCGGCCTTGGTCGCGCGAGGAAGAGTTAACGAATTTTCAGGTGAGACAGTAGTGTTTCCCGGATCGTGATCGATCGTGGTTCTCGAAGATCTCGGGAGTGTCGTTGACGATCTGTCGTCGGGCCATGGCCCTCGCGATGGAGAGACGTATCGTGGTCTCTCTCGCGCCCGTGACTACGCGCTCTTGTTCTCGCGCTTGAGATACACCTCGGGTGTTCTCTCGTTCCCGTGCGTATGGCATGTTCCGTTCGCGTTTCGCTTGGGATACCGCCTACGTTTAAGGTTCTCGGGTGGTAAACCCACCTGCTCCCGCACAATAAAATAAAATATTATTTTATTTATTGTGAAGTACCGGTGTCGCGAATAGTGACAGTTACCGATCGAAGTTACGCTACTCCTGGTGAATCCCGACCCCTCTACCACAACCCGCAGCCTGAGCGGCCGTGCTATACCGCAACCGTTCCTCCCCGTGGAAATGCCTCCAGTTCTGTCCGGGTAAACGATTCCGGCGATCAAAAATCGAGGACAGCTCCAGTCTCCGAACCCGGTTAGGATTCCGGGGGAGACCAAAAATCAAGGAGATCTCCAGTTTCCGCCTGGCGGGTCGGGTTTGATCTCCCAACCCCAGTTTATTCCGGTTGAGACGACCGGAGAAACAAAGTCTCTGGCGCCCCGGGTACTGCGGAGGCACGAACACGGGAAGAACGGCCGAAGGTGGCGGATCTCTTGCACCAGGTCTCGAGTCTAGTTCCCGTTTCCCGTAAGAGAAAATATCATCAATTTTCCGTCACAATATACATATATATATATATATATATATATATATACATACATATATATATATATATATATATGTATTATATGGTGTATGGAATCTCGCAGACAATAAATTAATGATTGGCCATTTTCCGATAATTTTCGACTCTCAACATATTCGTGTGGGAGATGTGAATTGTGTGGAAACTGCAGGATTAACGGAGCTGCTGTTTAAAAAAGTGTCCAATGTCAAAACTCTCACACCGGATGATTTGAAAAACTGTGAAAAGAGTGTCATCTCGACGAATGCGCACAAAAAATTTTATAAGCCTAGTGAGGCTATACGACCTAACACCAGCTACAAATTCAACACATATATCACAAATATAGTCGACCATCATGTGAGACAGGATATGCCAAAGTACAAACTAGCTAGAAGAAACACCCAATTGAACTATATTTATTGGGACAATCCAAATGACCTAGTAGATCGTCTTCGCTTACTTCTCGCATCACAAGTAGCCGGAAATTCTGGGCATGTGAATGAAATTATATCGATTATCGAAGAATTGCGTGAAGGTGAAATTATTTATTAACTCGGCGTGGGAAAATTTACGCATTCTCATCATGAGTGTCGTTGTGTTTGAACGCCAATTGTGTAAGAGTGTACTCCTCAGTAAGGAAGGTCCTCCAGGCCGACCTGGGATTGGGTTTGGAACTACCACAGATGGTCATTATGACGTAGGGCAGAAACGATTGTGTAACATTGCTAATCCAGAAGGAGAAGACGACGCCATCACTCAAAGTGCTTTACGCAAAAGATCCCAAACTATCATTAAGAACGTGCGCAAAGAAAGGAATGAGAGCAATCAGTTGTTGGTTAATGGACTTGAAGCTACGGTAACAGGCATTGCAAAGACACTCGAGGCCAATGTCAAAACTCTATAAGATTTGGTGACTCGTAATTCACACGTCATTGCTGAATTGGATGCGCGCCTGAGTGGACTGGAAAATGAACGAGAAAAGTCGCGCTCTCGTGCGGGAGCTACATAGGATTGCTCGCCGAAACTATCCGCGTCCACATGTGGCCATCCGTGACTTGGCAAAACCTGGCAAGCCGATCTCGTCGATATGTCATCGTACGCACATCAAAACGCTAAACATAAACTTCCCCTCACCTTCATCTATACTTTCTCAAAATTCGCCTGCGCCGTGCCAATGCTGAGTAAGAATGGTAAAAATGTAGCAGCCAAACCTGCCCTCCCATTTTGTCAAAAGTTTCACATCTACATGATTGCGCACATTCTCCATCGTTTGGCCAACCACCGCGTTATTCATCAATTTGAATAAGTTTTTCTCAAAATAATTTTTGTCTACCGTCCGAAACTGAGTATCTAGCTTGATATACAAGGTCCATTATGAAAGTAATGCGCATGATTCTATGGTGACGCGACTATCCATCGTAGCGCGCCCGGACCGGTCGGGAAAAGTGGTGGGGGGGTCTTTCAAACCCGGGCCCGTTCAAACGCGCCCGGTCTCATTTCACTCTAAGCAGTGAGAGCACAAGGACGTGTATTTGCGTAAAGGGAGTTTTTTGCCTTTGTAACACGGCGAGATGGAAGGTTCGCTTGAACAGCGGTACGATATCAAGTTTTGCGTGCGGCTTGGAAAGAATGCTACCGAAACATTCCAGATGCTTCAAGAGGCCTTTGGGGACGACTGCATTTCAAGATCACAATCCGGGAGGTGGCACAAGGCGTTCAAGGAAGGCTGGGATCACAATGCCCCCTACCACACAGCCTTCATCGTAAGCAACTTCCTGGCCCAGAGCAGCACCCCAGTGGTCCCTCAGCCTTACAGTCCCGATTATGCTCCTTGTGCCTTTTTTTGTTCCCGCGACTGAAGAGAGAGCTAAAAGGAAAGCATTGGGAGACCGTAGAAAACATCCAAATGCATGTTACAACGTTCTTAAAAGGCATTCCTATGGAGGAGTTTCAGGGTTCCTTCCAGGCGTGGTAGACACGCTCCACAAGTGCATTGATACAGGAGGGGACTATTTCGAAAAAAATCGTTCAGCATTTCTACCGATAAGATTAATAAATCTATTTTTCCCAGAAAATGCGCATTACTTTCATAATGGACCCTGTATGAACGTAGAGCCACGTTGATTGAGTGAACTATAAAACTCTATGGATTTTAATAAGGCGAAGCCCATGCCGTAAACACTGTTGTAAATTTCGATAATGTATGGAATAGCATTTCTTATCGTAAACGGTTGCGAACGGATTCTCCTGCCACTTGGTGGATTCTCGTGTGTGGAGCAAAATGGCAAGTCCTTGTGTGCATCATGTCGGAACTGTGGATATTTTAAATCGACTGCAAGGATGTAGCCTGTAAGTGAACCTAGCGCAATGCACGATGGATCAAACTAGGAGACGTCGACCCAACAAAAATTTGCATATTGCAGAAGTTGGCACATAGCCCATCCATACAAATTATTCACATCAAAACACATCAAATAAGATGATGATTTCGTTAGATCAAACGACTCCATGTACTTATTATTAGCACGGGCATTGACTAAGACCACCACGTCTACCTCGTTCAACAAATACAACCATATCGATGTTCATGAGTAATTCGAATTGAAGGTTTATATGCTTTAGCATTGCATCTCAGGTGTACTCGGGCAGTGCGTAATAATATGCGAGATCTAGCCGGTAGCTCTCAATACACGTGTCCCGAAAGTTTTCAAAAATATCCCCTAATAATAAGCCATCCGTCTTCAAGTACAAATCACTGTATCCACCCAGTGTTCGCATGGAAAACCGCTCCGAAACGTTTTGAGGATGTGCGTACTCGCTTTCGGAAATCGTACCATCTGTCAGGGAACTGTAAAATGCGTCACGTGGTGACAAGCAAGTGTCGTTCAACTTGTTCACGTCGCCTACATATTCGTCTGGGAAAACCCCTTTCCACATCAAGAAGTTGTAATGGTCTGCGATATGTCTGTTAATTGCCTACGTAAGATTTTGAGTTTGTCCTCGGTCAAAAATGATGCTAGCTGTTCGGGACCAGTGTTGAAAAATGCGTACGAACCAATGAAGCGTAATTGAATCGTGTGTTATGAATAATCTACAATTTGAATGTGTTTGGTGAATGCGATGTACTTCTATTTCGTTATAGGAAGCATATCGGGTTGTCCTTCGAACGCTGTGGCTACATTCATGATGAGAAAGTGCCCATCATAACCTGATAAATTGAGGAAAACTACTGAAATGAAGAACGATTGTTTATAATTTAAGTCGCAATTGGAATAGGCAGGACCTCCATAACGTCCAGTCATATGGCAATGATCACCAACGCGTACTTCATCTTGCGCAAGTAGATTTCTACATATATGGCATTGAGTATCATTTCGAATACTGCCCACTCGTCACAAAACACATTGTTACAAAAAATGTATTTTATGCACAGCGCCAGATTTTTAAGCTATTCCACGAACCTCTCTATGGGATCAGCAGTGCGATTTGAGCGATACGAAGAAAGCGATTCGTCGTATGAACAGAACACATCGTATGAACAGCACACCTAAATACTTCATGCCGTTGATGGTACATTGTCGCGGTCTCCTCACTAGTCTTTGTTAAGACGCACTCCAAATCGGCATACACGATAAATGGATATCGCTTTTTCCGGTTGAAGTTCGTGAATTGGAGCCATTTGTTTATTTCGTTGGGAGTCAGATGGCACAATCGTTTATCGCTCCACAATCTATCTCATGCGATTTCAATTTACCCTCTAATAAGAAGTAATGCAAATACCTGCAAAAAAACATGAGGATTGTTTTTGTTTTCATTTCAGTTGCCGAGCGTCTATACATATTAGATGTGTTAACTTCCTACATACCGATCGCATATATATTTTGTTATGACTGTTTCTGCTCAGTTGCCCGCTGACGAGCCTCAATGGGTTCTTGATGCAAGTGAAATGCCCTACATTGTTGTACTCAGTATCGTGAATATACAGTAAATTGATATGCCTTTCCTTATTCTGCTGAGTCACACGAATTGGAACAATCTCTTTTTTGCTGGTAGTGGTATATACATCGGTCGATAGATTATTTTGAAGCTCAAACTTCTTCATTTGGTGCATTGTCATTCGGAATTCGATGTTGAATAATGTGGGTATGATATTGGACGGTCACTGTGTCGTTCGGTGGGATATAGAGCTGCGACCACGGACACCATCCAAAACACGAATTGTCATTTGACTTTATATTGACAACTGCACGTTTCATTATTACTTTCCGTGGCAATTTCAAGTTGCAACCGGCGCGCATTGGATTATACTTGTTTACATTTATTGTCAGATTAAATATTTTCCTGAGCGTCCAACCGCTTTCACGGTCTAAAAATTCATTGAGCACGCTTAAGACGGAATGACCCCTCATCGCGGTCGGTATGGTAGAACAGAATTATAGATACCCAAAAATCTCTGGAACGGCTCTTCAGATCCTGTCGAAACTTTGCCAACCAAAGTCAAATAGATAGACGAACAGCTGTCTGCCCCTCAAATTTCCTGAATTTGAGAAAAAAAAACGTAGATTGGCTTATTATGTGGAACTCGAGACCGAAAAGATGAAAAATCAGATGTTTGGCTAATGTCACGACTTAGAGAAAAGTTAGACCGGGTAGCCACATAAAAAACGAACAATTTGAGCTCTCAATCACTGGACTTCGTTGCATATCATAGGAGAAAAGTGGTAATCTAGATTTGTCGTGTAATTGTTGATAATTGCGAGCAAATGTCGCCCGAACTTCGACGTGCTTAGTTCATGGGAATTCCGCGCGCGGCGCTCGCCGCGTGGCCTGCAGACGACGCGCATCGAAGCCCGTGGCAGCGCCAATAACGTCTCTCCACACCTTGGTGTATACGCGCACCGACACGCACGCACACATGCGTTGCGGAGCGTGTCGAGGCCCGTGGAAGGCGAGACGCAATGTCTCCGCGCGCGTCGGCGACGAACGTGCGCGGTGACATCCGCCGGTGGGGCGCGGAAGCTCGATTGAGTTCTGCCCTACCGGTCGGAAGCCGGGACCGCATCGAAGTTTCGCGTCGGGTGTCATTCCGTCTTAACGTAGACTCCATAACACGTTGCTCACACCACTTATTTAAGACGGAATGACACCCGACACGAAACTTCGATGCGGCCCCGGCTTCCGACCGGTAGGGCAGAACTCAATCGAGCTTCTGCGCCCCACCGACGGATGTCACCGCGCGCGTTCGTCGCCGCGCGCGCGGAGACATTGCGTCTCGCCTTCCACGGGCCTCGACACGCTACGCAACGCATGTGTGCGTGCGTGTCGGTGCGCGTCTACACCACGGTGTGGAGAGTCGTTATTGGCGCTGCCACAGGCCTCGATGCGCGTCGTCTGCAGACCACGAGGCGAGCGCCGCGCGCGGAATTCTCGTGAACTGAGCACGTTGAAGTTCGGGCGACATTTGCTCGCAATTATCAACAATTACACGACAAATCTAGATTACCACTTTTCTCCTAAGATATGCAACGAAGTGCAGTGATTGAGAGCTCAAATTGTTCGTTTTTTATGTGGCTACCCGGTCTAGCTTTCCTCTAAGTCGTGACATTAGCCAAACGTCTGATTTTTCATCTTTTCGGTCTCGAGTTCCGCATGATAAGCCAATCTACGTTTTTTTTTTCAAATTCAAAAAATTTGAGGGGCTAGAAGCTGTTCGTCTATCTATTTGACGTCGTTTGGCAAAGTTTCGACGGGATCTGAAGAGCCGTTTCAGAGATTTTTAGGTATCTATAATTCTGTTCTACCATACCGACCGCGATGAGGTGTCATTCCGTCTTGAGACGGAATGACACCCGACACGAAACTTCGTTGCGGCCCCGGCTTCCGACCGGTAGGGCAGAACTCAATCGAGCTTCTGCGCCCCACCGACGGATGTCACCGCGCGCGTTCGTCGCCGCGCGCGCGGAGACATTGCGTCGCGCCTTCCACGGGCCTCGACACGCTACGCAACGCATGTGTGCGTGCGTGTCGGTGCGCGTCTACACCACGGTGTGGAGAGACGTTATTGGCGCTGCCACGGGCTTCGATGCGCATCGTCTGCAGACCACGAGGCGAGCGCCGCGCGCGGAATTCTCGTGAACCGAGCACGTCGAAGTTCGGGCGACATTTGCTCGCAATTATCAACAATTACACGACAAATCTAGATTACCACTTTTCTCCTAAGATACGCAACGAAGTGCAGTGATTGAGAGCTCAAATTGTTCGTTTTTTATGTGGCTACCCGGTCTAGCTTTTCTCTAAGTCGTGACATTAGCCAAACATCTGATTTTTCATCTTTTCGGTCTCGAGTTCCGCATGATAAGCCAATCTACGTTTTTTTTCTCAAATTCAAAAAATTTGAGGGGCTGGAAGCTGTTCGTCTATCTATTTGACGTCGTTTGGCAAAGTTTCGACGGGATCTGAATAGCCGTTTCAGAGATTTTTGGGTATCTATAATTCTGTTCTACCATACCGACCGCGATGAGGTGTCATTCCGTCTTAAGTCAGTTATGTTGAATAGTTCACTATTTCGCGTGTTGATACTTGTCATGTTTGTCACCACTCACAAATTCACCATTCTGGTGAATTCTGGTGAATTTGTAATTGTCTGGCTGGTCGATATATCGACCACTCCCGTCCTTAAGACGGAATGACACCTCATCGCGGTCGGTATGGTAGAACAGAATTATAGATACCCAAAAATCTCTGAAACGGCTCTTCAGATCCCGTCGAAACTTTGCCAAACGACGTCAAATAGATAGACGAACAGCTTCTAGCCCCTCAAATTTTTTGAATTTGAAAAAAAAAACGTAGATTGGCTTATCATGCGGAACTCGAGACCGAAAAGATGAAAAATCAGACGTTTGGCTAATGTCACGACTTAGAGGAAAGCTAGACCGGGTAGCCACATAAAAAACGAACAATTTGAGCTCTCAATCACTGCACTTCGTTGCATATCTTAGGAGAAAAGTGGTAATCTAGATTTGTCGTGTAATTGTTGATAATTGCGAGCAAATGTCGCCCGAACTTCAACGTGCTCAGTTCACGAGAATTCCGCGCGCGGCGCTCGCCTCGTGGTCTGCAGACGACGCGCATCGAGGCCCGTGGCAGCGCCAATAACGACTCTCCACACCGTGGTGTAGACGCGCACCGACACGCACGCACACATGCGTTGCGTAGCGTGTCGAGGCCCGTGGAAGGCGAGACGCAATGTCTCCGCGCGCGCGGCGACGAACGCGCGCGGTGACATCCGTCGGTGGGGCGCAGAAGCTCGATTGAGTTCTGCCCTACCGGTCGGAAGCCGGGGCCGCATCGAAGTTTCGTGTCGGGTGTCATTCCGTCTTAAGGGGGGATTGTCTTTTTTTTCGCAAAATTTACCGCTTTTTGGGATTTTTTTTGTGAAGAAAGTATACAACGGAAAACTTGTGAAACTTGGCATATAGTTTTATTGATCTGTTTACTACATACAAAAAAAATTTTAAACAATTTCATCAAAAAATCCGCCTCCCACCCCCCTCGACGCGCGATGGTCCTTTCTTGATGGTGTGCACGATTTCTCAAGAACTATTCAACCGACTGCCTTCAAGTTTGGACAGAATGCTCAGCTGACATCCTTTTATCGTTTGATGAAGCAAAAAAGCAATACGTTTAATAGTTTTTTCACTTATAACAAAAAATCGATCAATTTTTTTCGAAAAATCGATACTTCAAGTTCAAAACGTCACCAAATCGTCAATTTTTTTTCCCCTTCATCGAACGATAGCTATATGTGTCTCAAGTAAAATGCTTTTTGGGTTTTTGTTGCAGGATGAACGTGAAGGTTGTAATCGTGCACACCATTAAAAAAGGACCATCGCGCGTCGAGGGGGGTGGGAGGCGCATTTTTTGATGAAATCGTTATAAAATTTTTTGTATGTAATAAACAGATCAATAAAACTATATGCCAAGTTTCACAAGTTTTCCGTTGTATACTTTCTTCACAAAAAAATTCCCAAAGAGCGGTAAATTTTGCGAAAAAAGACAATCCCCCCTTAAAAGGTTAATCTGTCGCCAAATCAATCCATACTCACGGTGTCCTGCATCCGTGTGTGTAAAATGGCTGCGCACAGAATTTTTGAATCCGTCCGGTCGCGTTATTTGGGCTATCACCGATTGTTGATGTCCAATTAATAATCGTGGGCGCTTATGTCGGCTTTGTGTTTCCAATACTGAGATGAACTCGACGCACCGTTGTTCCCACGCAGCAAGATCTTCGCACGAACTTAAAAACGCGGCTTAGTCGTGCAAGATTCGTTCAATGTTTTTTTTTATATTGATGAGTTGTAACGACTTTCAAGATGTGGACTGACTACGTGCTTCATTCAAAATGCGGTTAGTTTTGAATGCAGCAGATAGTTAAGAATGGCTCTCCGTGCGAAAAAATTGTTTTTTCGACTATCCCCCATATGTCGGGGAAAACCCCGGGTTTTTCCGATAACACGTTAGTGTAGGTTGGCCGAGGAAAAAACGAGACAGAAAACAGCAAGTCTTGATGCATTGGGTCAAAAGATGTATATCACGGTTCTTGCAGCAGTGCTTAAGTGGTTCATCGGCATCAAAGTCCTTTGACGATAGACCCCTAAAGTTGATAGTTTGTTTCCAAGACATACGTCGTTTTCATCTATGTTTTGGCGGGAAGTTGCGCATACACGGCAATCCGAAAACACTAGAATGCTCGTTATAATAACCAGTTCAGTCTCCATTACCTAGACACCGTTGTGTGGAGACCATAAAAGTTAATGCTTGATGAGTCTGACCGGATTTCACCTCCACGATGGAGTGCCCCCTTTTCTGGGCAGCAGATCCCTAGAGATTTTCCGATAACGCGTTGGTATAGATTGCCCGAGGAGAACGACACAAAACAACAAGTCGGGATGCATCAGGTCCAAACGTGGATATCACGTCAATCCCATTTGGCACACCGTCCTCCCGGTTTTTTAATTGACCGGCCGATCAATTAAAACATCTGATTGGCTGGTGCAGTGATCTGGAACGATGACTGCAAGTATATAAGGAATGCCTGAGACACGGGAGCTTCAGTATCGGAGCTCTCAGCCCTGATGATGCAGACTGTAACGTTTGCGAAACGTCGGCACAACGCTGATTCTCAACACGGCCTCCATCCGGAAGCCACATACTCTTCAAATTACATAAAGAGCCGTGAAAGCCTTAAAACTAAAATAAATAAAGATATTGAAAAAAAATAGTTTGTATTCTTTATCGGTGCTTCAATTTGCAAATAAAGAATTATACCGATTAACTTATCCTATCCACCTAAAAAAGTCGCGAAAATTGGGTATTTTTCGAGCGGGCACACTGTGATGATACCATAATCAGGCCGCTCGTAACGCGACCCTCTCATGGCTTTGTTGAGGTTATCTGTCCAAGGCCTGATCGATTTTCCTTTCCCCATCCGTGCCCTGGTGTACACCTTTACCCTTATTCGGGGCCATCAAAGTAAACGACTGAGTTGCTGTCTGCATAATTTCGGCAAGATTCTAATAAAAGTAATATGGCGTCTATCGTAGTTGGGAAATCAACCCGACTGGAAATGCTGTCCCGGCAGCCGGATCACTGATCAGGCAGGTCTCAAGATACGGTCCAAAATACCGTAGAAGCGCCCGACTGATATGTGCTGGATGTCCATTGCATCAGTGAATCCGAAGAACGGGTGTAATGAAAACAAACTGATTAGTCCTGAATCAGGCAATCTTGCGAGGGCCTTGTTAGGGCGCCGAAGACCGTGCTCGATTGGCGCCGCATGTCTGCCGGTTCCATAGTTCCCAGATACTGATGTGAGAAAGCTGCATTAATCAGGCCCACATCAGGCGATCCGTAACGTGTTCCTCACATGGCTCTGTTAAGGATGTTGAGTCCCAAATCGCAAATGATGATAAAATTCTGAAAATTTGGTATGTTTTTGTATGAAGTATTTCAGAGGTCGTGTAAAAATTTCACGACAATTAGGAAGCTCGTTATTGAACAATTAACATTCACAAATTAAATGTTGTTTTATGGAAACCGATGTAACTTTGCAATAAGTTTTTTTTTACCTCTCAATTTTATAATATCTACAATATACTGAAATTAACGGAAACAAAACGAAGTTTATTGATAAATTTTTTTTATTTCTTTTAAAAATTGTTCTTAACAACATGTTCATTTTTTAATAACGAGCTTCCTAGTCGTCGTGAAATTTTAACACGACCTCTTAAATACTTTATACAAAAACATACCGAATTTTCAGAATTTTCTTATTATTTTTTATTTCAACCCTTAAGGAGGTTGAAGTAATGATGATAGAGCTCTGAAAATTTGGTATGTTTTTACATGAAGTATTCAGGAGGTCGTGTAAAAATTTCATGACGATTAAGAAGCTATTTATTGAACAATTAGCATTAACATGTTTCATAGGGACTCAACATCCTTGAAGTTACCTATCCAAGGCCTGATCGATTTTCCTTCTCCTATCCCTGCTCCGAGGTTAGCTAATCCATAGACATCCGGCGCAGATCCGTCATGCACTTCAAAGTGTATGTCTGATCTGCGTCGGATGTCTACCGGATAACCTCCTTCGGGGCTATCAAAGTAAACGACTAAATTGCTGCGTGCATCATTTCGGCAAGATTCTAATAAAAGTAATATGGCATCCATGCGGACGCCGTCATCATCAAATCAAAATACAAAGAACGAATGCAAATACATTTGAAGTTTGCATCGTGGCAATGCAGTGCTTTTTTCACTTTTCATTCGTTTATTTTTATTATCATCAAAAGGTAATCAATCAAATAATTAAATTGACTTTTATAGGCACTTTAAGAATTTTTTACACAATGATCATCATAAGCTTTTTTTGCAAATTGCGGTCGTAACACTCTAATGAGGATATGTAAAAACGTGTGAGATATTTTCACAGCCTAAATAGGCAAAAAAATCTGGTAAAAAACAATTGTTGTTGCCTTGCAATGATGCAAACATCAACATCATGAATAAAATTATCGAAGTGACTCCGCGTCCGGTTATCGGGCGAATAAGCGTATGTTATCCGTCCGGACAGCGGTCCAGTTCATGCCGTATTTCCAGTAGGCCATATGATGATGATTCATGTCAGCTAATATGCGGACGAATAACATATATGTAATTGTCCGGATAGAATGTAGCAAATTGCTAAACAAACTATCCGGACGAATAATTTGCACGTATTCGACCGAATAAAATCTTCATCATTTTGTTTCAGTTGGTTGGATTTGTTTCGATTTGGTTTATTTGGATTTGTGTTGCTTGGGTGTGCTTGGTAGGGTTTGTTTATTTGGATTTGTGTTGTTTGGGTGTGCTTGGTGGGGTTTGTTTGTTTGGGTTTATTTGCTTGGGGCGTCGTACTGCGTGAACTGAGTCGCTATCCTGACCAATAAAGTACGCTTATTCGTCCGATAACCGGACGGGTAGCCGTAGCGTAAAATTATTGACATTATAATATAATTAGAATGATAAATAGATGCAAAGAAAAAAAAAGAAATTTCACACAAGTGTCCGAATGGCTGAATAAGTAGCACCCTCAGCTCTATAATTAGAAGACGTAGGTTCAATCCCGAGGGTAGATGAAAAACTTCAACGAGGCAGAATACGGCTTATTCTATTTATCATATAGGCAGGATCATGAATAAAGCATATGAAAACAAAAATACCACCAGAATTTTTTTATCCGTAATATTAGATGTTTTATTGTTCATTTCAGGCATAGATACGCCAACGGGATCAGGGCCTGAAATGTATACTGATTAGTTATGTTACCGGCATCCGCGTCATGGCCGAATGCGAAAAAGCCCTGATCGGGCGGCCTATACCGTTCCGTAGTACGAAATACACGGTATGCCGGATGTGTGGCCCCGTAGCAACATTTATAGCCGAGTAATTTCTTCCCCCATTATTCTATTTCAGATCATATCCGTTGCACCACCTACACCTGACGATTGGCCATGCAGCATCGAGGGCACTTCATTTTAATAATAATAACTTCATTGTTTACCAATACTTTTCATTTAAAAAACTGAAACTCTTTACATTGTTGAACGGTGAGCGTTTATCGAGAAATAGAAAACGGTTGTCAAGCTTTTATGAGACGGTTGATTTTCTTTAAAGTTGATTTTCCGAAGTTTTTTTCTAAGTTTGCTCAGAGTAATAAAGTAAAACACCCGAAATATTACGGATCAAACCATATTATTCACTTCTGAAATGAGATTTTTATACGACTCTCCCTTTGCAGCATCAAGTGGCTATTGTAAAATATTAATTACACAATCGCGCACGGTCATCGATCAACTGTGATTAACGAGGGGTAAAGAAGAAAAGAGGCGCGTCGCTGCTCATTATTTTCTCATGCGGGATCGTCCACACTTCCATATTGTTGAAAAATCGTTTCTATTCATATTATCGACACCGCAATAGCGTATAGCATCTATCAATCTTACGTGTATTGGATTAGCTAAACAATTCGCATTCACGGGTCAAAGAATTATTGTAAAATTATTTGAATGCCACTTGACCACGCACCGAGATAGCGAGAAAAAATAGAATTGAACGGTGAGCCAGTAGACAAAGACCACTGATTATATTTGTAAATAAATGTAAAACGAAAATTACACCTATTTTATTGTAAGTGCGTAAATGCATGAGAGATTATCGGGATTGCGAATAGGATCTACTAACGCGGTAATTTTAAAACCAGACGCTAGCATAGACGGAAATATCGCGAAAAAGAAACGATATGGACGAGTTAAATTTTACAACCGATATGTTATTTTTTAGACGATCTAATGTATATGTACATACATATATAATATTCTCCGGAAATATATCATATTCTCCGTAGTGCCAATTTTATTCGTGTGACTTCGAACAAAACACTCTCAGTAAAATTTAATGTTTCTTTCAAAATTAGTCGTTCCAACGTAGATTAATCTGTATTGACACTGCAGGCACATAGATTTTGCGCAATATTAATCTCTTATGTAAAATAACATTCGAGGAAACTAATGAGTTATTTAACGACATTTACAAACAGCTTTGAAATCGAAGTGGCAATCACTTCGCGAAATTATCGATGTGAAATGGGTGGCACAATCCGATCGGTACAGTAGACACACCTACTGTACTTACACCTTCAGCAGCTTCCTCTCCATGCCAGAATACACATCAGCTCGTAACGCTGGATTCGTTTATTCCACTGAAATAGCATTTGAGCTCTGACATTATCTTCATCCATTGGATCCTAAAAATAAACGACACGTGCAATAATATCATATCCCTCCAATCACTCAAATATGGTTTCTAATTACAACTATAATTATTCGTTATGAATTAAATCATCCAAATGAATATCAATTTCGATTATACTGCTCTGCGAGCCAACAAAGAGATGGAAACGAGCACGATGGATGATGCATTTAAAAATAAAAGTTCGCGGTGTAAAATAACAGCATTGTCGATATGAGGAAGAAAAATATGAATAGAATTAAAAATCGAATCAATATGTTTTTGGCTCAGAGTTTTGGGTTATTATAGAAAAATATGAAAAGTAACAAAGAACCGCGTACTTAAGGGGTCTTCTCACTTTAGACGCTAAAAAAGGCTCTTTTCATGCATTTTTTTATACGTTTATATTACAGATATTGATATAAAAGGTCTTACACTCGATAAATACACGTTCGGTATACATAAGAAGTTTTTAAATGTATTTATGCAACCCAAACAAACTTTAAACGCGTTTTTTTCGAAACAACATTTTTCGACGGCTTGTTGCTAAAATCTTCGTAACTATTGAACCGACCCATATGAAACGTTAACCACATATTCTTTACAACTATAGCTATAGCGCATATCAAGGATTTCATTTTTTTTTTGATATTTTCTATTTTTTGACAAAAAACGGCGAGAAGACTCGTTTTTTTGTTTTTTCGAAAAATGTTCGCACTTTGGTTTTGTCGAAAAATGTCCGCCCTTTTGTTATTTTTGCATATATAAAACATCGTATGATATGCGCTATGGCCATTAAGGGCGGGGTAAAGTTAATTCGGCGAAAAAAGGCATGTTTTTAAGATTTTTTTTGGCGTAACGAATAGTGTTCGTTTATTGAAAAATTTACATATAATAAAGTAACATTTGAACAACATTCTCCTAAATTTGCATTGCAAAATATTCAAAATTGAGCGAGTGAAAATTAAACCCCGGAGGCGCCTCGAAAAAAAGTTGGTTTGCGGTGTGCACCATAACTCGCAACAGAATCATCTGAAACAAAAAAATCAGAATGAATTTGTTAAAGGAGATGTTTCTCGAGGTAATGACGGGAGGATTTTTTTTTTCGAGTTTTCGATTTTTCGTAGCACTTGGGAGCCAAAAACCCGATTTTCGCTAAAAAAAATCGGCGAATTTGTTGTTGAAAAATTAATAATTATAAAAAAAAACAAAAAAGCTCTAGACAATACCTGGTGAATTATGTGAAGAACTACTGTGCAAAATTTCAAAGCGATTGGTCCAGTAGATTTTGAGTTATCGTGCACACGGACTTCAAATATGACGAGTCTCAGAAAAACGGTTTGAAAAACGCAGAAGAGTTTGGTCGCTTAGCGCTCATTGCACATAAGTTTGAGAACACTTCTCGATTGCATAAAAATCTGAGAAAATTCATGCATATTAAAGGTACTCAAAAGATTAATTTTGCATAATAATAATTCCAAAATGTTATTAACAAAATGATGAAAAAAAAAATGAGTCAACAAATTTCCCCGCAACCCAATTTTTTTTCGTGATTCGTTCGTTTTTCTGAATACGTATGAATTTTTTCAGATTTTTCAATTATCTTTGAATTTTTAGAAATTCAAAATAAAACTCGATAATTTTCTTATACTCACTCAAAGTCATCGATGCCAGGTCCGTAGAGCAAAAGGCTTCCATCAAGATGATCGAGAGCATCTTTTTGCGTTTGTCTAGGCAAAACTCTTTCTTCTTTACTGTCGTGCGCCGCTTGCTCCCCGCCCAGGTATAAAACCCGGCATGGAGCAATAGACGCTCAAATACTCATAACTTCTTCAATTTTACTCCGATCGACTTGAAATTTTAACACAATATTCTTGATATATTATGCATTCATTAAAAAAATTTAAAAAATTTTTTAAATGAAAAAAAAATTTTAATACTTTACCCCGCCCTTAACATACTGAATGTAAAACCGTTGATTTTTTGTTTCGGATGATCCATCTCCGAGATTTCATCAACAGCGCAGACCTACAATTCTTATAGGACATTTTTTAACTGCTATTTTCTTCTATAAATAGTGACTTGAATCAATAATTTTTTTGGTGTATTTCGAAAGTGTATTTATTAAGTGTAACAACTTGTTTATCAATATCTATCATTTACACCTATAAAAAAAATTCATGAAAATAGCCGTTTTTAGCGTCTAAAGTAAGAATACCCCTTAAGCTTTTCTATCAGCAGTGTTCGTAATGGTTCTGGAGGATAGACACAAATTGTAAATGATGCCATTAAGAGATTGATGAAATTTACATAAAATATACCCCGCATTTGAATTAATATCGGACCTCTGAAACAGAAAGGAGAAAATAGGTCTTTCCTTGAAGACAATTACATGAAAACCGAGTGGATTAAACTTACTGTTCGATAAACTTGTAATTTGATGTCGTGCTGACGGCAGACGTTTGGGTCTCCTAAAAGATCATGCAATAGTGTAAGATTCTCGTCTACAAATTACACGTTATATTTTTATTTTTTGATAAACTTGTTTGCTGAATAATTATTTCTACTCACTACCAACAAGTTCTTATCGGTCTTGCGAAGCGTAATGAGACGCTGCAGCTTAGTGTCCCCCCGCGGGTAGTGAGTCTTGATCGCGACGAATCGAATATGCGTACTCGGAACTAACTTATAAGAGCACAGAGAAATACTCAGAGTACAGAGTGCCAAGGCCTCTGCAGAGCTACGCTTATTGTTAATCCTAAATTTCTCGAGACACCAACTCGGTTCTGATTCGATGGTGGTTTCCTTCCTGACTTTTATATAAATCAGTATTAATTGTCGCCGAGCGACAAATTCCGAAATGAGCAGTGGACTAATCGGCCGAGGTCGGCCCCATGTCATCATTGGAAGTCATGCGTATCGCATGTTCTAAAAGGTCATCATTATGAAGATATCGACGTTAAAGCTTGGAGAAGGAATTACAGTTTCTAAATAAGGGTGTTGGATACTCGACATAATGCATGGTTTCGCAATGTAAAGTTCGAACGAATTCACTTCAAAATAAAAGGAGAATAAAATGGTATAAAGTAGATTATTTAAAAAAATTTTAAATGAAAAATACAATGCGGATGTACCACGTTCAATATATTTACATCTATTGCGCGGCGGACTTTAAATTAGTAATGTTATTATTGTCAAAATGAAATGAAATAATAGTTTATAACTATTTCTGTTCAATGAAAGTTGTCTATTCCGTGAAGGTAGCAATATATATATATATATATATATATATATATATATATACAGGATGAACCATTTAACGCAACCACCCTAAATATCTCCGTTGCCATAGAGTGACGAACAAAATGTCAGGAGGTAATTTTATTGATTTCAAAAGGCTGATAGGGTGGTGAAAAATTGATTTGTCTTTGCCTTCTCAAGATCGTGAATGGTTTTTCAAATGGGAACATGTTTTTTTTGCAGTAGAATAGACTTGCAGTTTGCAGTTTATTGCAGAAGAAAAACATTGTCTCTAAAATTGGCCTACGGATAGTCTAAACGGTGATAAATGATGGTATAAGTTCTTGGGAGACCAGCATATCAGAGGCCAACACCAGTGTGTGTGTGTGTGCGTGCGTGCGTGCGTGTGCGTGCGCGTGCGTGTGTGTGTGTGTGTGTACGTGCGTGTGTGTGAGTGTGCGTGCGTGCGCGGGCGCGCGTTTGCGTGTGCGTGTGCGCGTGCGCGTGTGCGTGGGTGTGTGTGTGTGTGCGTGCGTGCGTGCGTGCGTGCGTGCGTGCGTGCGTGCGTGCGTGCGTGCGTGTGTGTGAGTATGTGTGCGTGTGTGTAAGTATGTGTGCGTGCGTGTGTCTGAGTGTGGGTGCGTGCGCGGGCGCGCGTGTGTGTGTGTGTGTGTGCGTGTGTTGTGTGCTCGCCTTCTTCCTGCATTTTATGGAATTAAAAAAAACGATGGACTTTCTATACATAGATTTATATTCCCCCGCGAGAACGCAAGGATATGTATTTGCATAGGTTCATATGTACACGGATGATTAAATCAATAGGTCAATGCCCGCTTTCTGTAGCACATCATGCCGTACTTGCTATTTTGATCAGCACTGTGTCGTGACACAGACACATGCTCATGCGTATTCGTGCCGATATACCATTTAAACGTACATGACGCCCACGGTCGTTTCGCTCGTTCGCTCTCCGACTACATTTTTCCTCTTCACATCTCTGCCTCTCACGGGTGTCCTTTGCAGATGACTTCTCAATCAATTTGATACGCCTCAATAACTCTTCGCTGCGTGTACACGCTAATCGCATAAAACGCGAATCGAAGCCTTTCGGCATTGCCAGAAAGAATTCTGTCCGTTATAGATAAATAGCTCTAGTATACAAATAGTGTAGGGCCGCAATGTGCAGTCCATGGAACGCAAATGAAAAACTTGTACGTGGAACGAACTCGGCGAAAAAGGAGAGACCAAAAGAAATATATTTTCGGAACATGTTCCACTTTTATCCATTTGCTTTTTTATGACAGGACTCTTTCGACGGTTTTAATCAACTCAATAAAATGGGAGCTATAATATCTGATCCAGTTCACATCTTTGCAAATCTCACAAATTTTGGACGTTGTCGATTCCATTCGTGCGATTTTATCGATTTGATCTGACTCGTCGGAAATCGCGGAGTCTTAGACTAGAGCCATACTCGCATCGATACTGCGCAAACCAGCAAAATGTAGTTCTTTGCAAGCCATAAATAGGATACGAACTAAAAATAACAGGCAGACAGAATAGTTTTTAGCTGTGCAGTGAAGCCTGCAGATTCTACACAACTTTTCGTATGATCGTTTACCGATCTGATTCTATGAAAGCGAAATTTTTTTGAACACAATAAGCACGATGTGCAAATATTAGCTTTCGTAACAGTCTACGAGTTTCGTTAGTAGATGTACTCTTATAGATGCGAATCTGAAACATATACATACGTCAACCGGATTAAGACGCAGTCCCAAACCGACCGAGCGGCCATGAAAGTGAGAGAGATAGCTGATTTGCATGTTCTCAGTGTTCTTCGAGATGGCCGATATTTCAGGTAAAAAGAAGACAAACAACTTTGGCTGTGTTAAACGACGAACGACATCTTTCCCTTGGTTTGCCGGAAATGTGATCCGTCTAGAAGAAAACTTGGCCGCAGGATTTCTACCAACCGGACGTGTGACCCATGTACTAATGTGAGGCCATGTATCACATACGCCGCGAAATTTCAACGCGATCACGAGAGTAATTCAGAACTGGTAGTTTTTGGCTACGAGCCGTTGCAAATTATCGCCAGACGTTGCAGCAACCGTCTGCTAATCATAATACAGCAAAGAGTCAAGGCCGATTAGACGACGGTGGCTGCAAGTCCGTGTGTCATGCTTGCGTGCGTGCGTGCGTGCGTACGTGCGTGTGTGTGTCTGTCTGTGTGCGTGTGCCCGTGTGTGCGCGCGTGTGTATGTGTGTGTGTGTATGTGTGGGCGAGTTTGCCTCGCGGAATCGCTGTCCGTGGGAAAAGTGATCCACTTGATTTTCTGAATTGTCGAAAACATTTTCAGCTTCGCTAGTACAATTTTGCTAGTGTTATGTAAAAAAAAAAAAAGAACTCTCAACCCCAAATTTCTTTGTCATTCTTTCGGCGAATCAGTTTCACGGTCACCATCTTTCCCGAACTACCAAACAACACATTCTTAGAATTTCCGATGGAAAAAACTGCGGGTCTCGTAGCAAGGCCTACTTCTCTCCGCGATCTCTGGACTGCGATGCAGTTTCAATTTTCAAAGTTCGGAAAAATTTACGGTGATGAATTTTTGGGTAGTCATTTTTATCAGGTGGGAATGTATCGCTCGGGCGAGGCTTTATCAGGATCGAGCATCACTTGGTAAATTCGTTTGATCATTCTATTATATACAAATCTCGTTCTCAAGATAACCTGTAGATTTTAGGAGACGAAACAAATTTTCCGATACAAACACGCTTTATTTGTTAATCTAATACTTGAATCTTGAAATATATATATATATATACAGGGTGTCCCATTTTAATCTTACACCTGAATTTTCTCGAAAAATATTGCTCGGACGAACTATTGCGTGGAACAAAACTTCTGGGGATTGAAGGGGGACGTTTGAAAAAAATTTATTTGAGGAGCCAAAATTCAAAATGGCGGCGTTACAAATGCTGACATGTTTTTTTCAAACGGAAACATAACTTTTTTTATTGCCAAAAAATTTGTCAGCTGAAAACTAAAAACTTTTGTTGAAACAATTTTTTGATAAAGTTCATAGTTTTCAAGTGAGAACATCATTTTCAATTATTTCAGATGTATCCAGGATTTGTGTGTGTGTGTGTGTACGCGCGCGCGCGCGCGCGCGTGTGTGTGCGCGCGTGCGTGCGTGCGTGCGTGCGTGTGTGTGTGTGTGTGTGTGTGTGTGTGTGTTTTTCTACCCATCGTGATCAAAGTTCGTCAAGGATTTAAAGAAACACGTTTTTGAGCCTGAAAATGGCACAAACGCTATTAAAATGGAAAAAAACTATTTTTCATCGATTTTCCTCCAAAAATTTCTCATGAAATATCGTCCAAATTTGAAAACAACAAAACAGAAAAAAACCATAATTTTCAACAAAAAAATTTGATTCTTTTTTTGTTCAAGTGGTCATACATTCGAAAATACAACATTGAGCGGCTTGCCGTGAGATATTTAGTCTAATTGTCCCTACCACCGGCATTTGCGTTTGCCAAAGCGTAGGAGGCTGCATCGCTGAGTCTGTTGCAGACCATTCGCGTTACCCAGAATACCCCACGTGGAGGTTGTCTGTCTAGCATTCCTGGCCCTGAGAAGGGCCGTTTTTGTGCGTGTGTGTGTGTGTGTGTGTGTAACACACACACACACACACACACACACATACACACAAATCCTGGATACATCTGAAATAATTGAAAATGATGTTCTCACTTGAAAACTATGAACTTTATCAAAAAATTGTTTCAACAAAAGTTTTTAGTTTTCAGCTGACAAATTTTTTGACAATAAAAAAAGTTATGTTTCCGTTTGAAAAAAACATGTCAGCCTTTGTAACGCCGCCATTTTGAATTTTGGCTCCTCAAATAATTTTTTTTTAAACGTCCCCCTTCAATCCCTAGAAGTTTTGTTCCACACAATAGTTCGACCGAGCAATATTTTTCGAGAAAATTCAGGTATAAGATTAAAATGGGACACCCTGTATATATATTAGGGTGGCCGTTATTTAGGCTTTGGTGAAAGAAATTCGATGCCACCCCAAAAACAAAATCAAGGCGTATTAAAAAAAATCTGTGTAAAGTTTGGAGGCGCTCGGAAAATTGGAACTCGCGCCACCGAACGATTGAAATTTTAAATGTAAAATACATGTATTTATGCCGCGCATCAATGATTTTTTTTCCGAGTATAATATTAATGAGAAAAATTTGAAACTTGGTACACTTATTGTGCATAGTATAGTGTACAAAACCAATTTTTTTCATTCATAATTTTCTTAATGACAAGCTCTGTAGAGATGCCCATATTTCGTTTTTTTAAATATTTGTTTTCGAATAAATTTCCAATAAAATGAAAAATAAATTTTCAGTTCGAAAATGTAATGTCTGCAGGAAAGAAGACATAGAAGAATATATTTTTTTCGTAATACATATTTACGAGCTATCGTCGCATGGTTTATGGCACCATTCGCAAATGACGCTCCAAATCACGACCTCAATCTCTTTAAGACAGAACACCACTGTGACCCTTTGTTTTATTGCCATTTTTCAAGAATTTTTTTTTGTGGGATAAAAAAGAGATTCGAAATTTTTTTTTTGTTTTGTTCGTTGTTTATTGAAGATACATAAAAACAAATTTTCAAATTTTTCACGCCCCATGGTGACACTGGGGAAGCTCCCGCGTCAGGTACTGCAATGGTTCGCGGCACGCAGCAGAACTCTCTTCAAAGTCGATCTGAAAAAAAATACCGAGTGTTTTCGTTAATAATATGATACTTTGAAGAGAAGTATACAGGGATTTGAATAAATATTGAGTTTTAAAAAATGGGCACGCTTTTGAAATTAAAGGACGATTTTCGAGCAAAATTTCTCGTCGAAAATAGGCTATAACTTTTTTTATTGTTGAGATATCGAAAAAATCCTATGTACTCCTTTAGATAATCTAGTTTTATTGATGCAGTCCAAATTTGAAGTCGATCGCATAAAAATTGCTCGAGTTCTGCTGCGTGCCGCACTCAAAAAAGTGGTATTGAGAAAAACGCGTTCAAAGTTTTAGGTTTGTTAATTTATGCGATAAATTGGAAAAAACATTTTTTACCTTTAATCAGCGATGCCGGCACCATATAGCCGGCTTTCGAGAAGCAAATCATTGTCTCTAGCATCTTTTCCCGAACTTGTAGAGGCTCTTCTTGCCTCTTTTCCAGCGTCTGTGAGCGAGCGCTCCGCCAGCTCGATCCGCGCTGCGTCGGTTTCAACGCAAAAATTGAAACAATTTGGGTCGATAGTTATCCCCAACGTCTCGAAAACTTTCATGAGGCTTCTCAGGCCATCATTGAATAATAATACCGCGATATCAGCTGCAATATCGACGATTTTTTTGCTCCCGAACTGACACTTGGGGGCTATTGCCCAAACTGATTTGTTGTAGCTTTCGTTGTTGTTTTGCGTGAAGCCGCCCAAACAACGCTGCAGCAAATCGTCTCTGCTCAAATTTTCGAAGACTGGCGTAATTGCCTCCAATACTTCCTCAGGAAGAGGCGGCTTATGGCGATATTCAGAAATATTACCGCGCTGCATCGCTCCACAAAATATTCAATATCTCCGAAAATAATTATTTTTCCTACCTGGGTCCAACGGCATCTTAATCTTAAATGTATTTTAGATTTTTCTAGATGGTTTTCAAAAAATCGATTTTTTGAAGCCGTCACAGTGGTGTTGTCCGTTAAAAAATGATACAACTATCGGAATATCAATCCAATTGTAAGCAAGGTTGCCATAAAGAAGATGTCAAACCATCTCTGGTATTTGAATACCGAAAATGCCGCGATGGCCTTTTTCGATGAAACCGTTTCTGCAGAGGTCAAAACAAAAATGGTTGAAAAAATTTAAAGCGAGCACCCTCAGAGTGAGGAAGAAAAAGAAAATGACAAACGGTATATTGTACCGCAAATGGATATTGCTTTTTGGCTCGATGAAAACATCGATTTCTTCATAGACCCTGGATCGATAGCATTGTTCGAAAGATTCCAAATTGACCACAGCTTCCTCGGTAACGATGTATCTGTGTGAGTCGAAATCGAACAAAAGTTATCAACGCGGTTTAGAAGTTAAAAAAATCTGACCATTGTTGATGACGTTGCGAAAAGGAGAATTATGGATGTTGAGTCCCAAATCGCAAATGATGATAAAATTCTGAAAATTTGGTATGTTTTTGTATGAATTATTTGAGAGGTCGTGTAAAAATTTCACGACAATTAGGAAGCTCGTTATTGTACAATTAACATTCACAAATTAAATGTTGTCTTATAGAAACTGATGTAACTTTGCGATAAGTTTTTTTTTTGACCTCTCAATTTTGTAATATCTACAATATACTGAAAGCAACGGAAACAAAATGAAGTTTATTGATACATTTTTTTATTTCTTTCAAAAATTGTTCTCAACAAAATGTAAATTTTTTGATAACGAGCTTCCTAATCGTCGTGAAATTTTAACACGACCTCTTAAATACTTCATACAAAAACATACCAAATGTTCAGAATTTTCTGATCATTTTTTATTTCAACCCTTAAGGAGGTTGACGTAATGATGATAGAATTCGGAAAATTTGGTATGTTTTTACATGAAGTATTCAGGAGGTCGTGTAAAAATGGCATGACGATTAAGATGCTATTCATTGAACAATTAACATTAACATGTTTCATAGGGACTCAACATCCTTAAGCTGATAACTGATTATAACGACAGACTGACTCATGACGAGGATCAAAAGCAATTTATTTTGCAAGTTGTTGCAGATTATCAGCGGGATTATCCCAATGCGAACAAAGAAACCCTACTTCGACCGCTGAAACAAAAATGAAAATGTGAATACCCTAGTCGACATTTTCAGCCTATTTTGACCCTCCAGATCGTCACAGTGGTAGGAGATAAAGGCGGTAAAGTAGCTTCTTATTCAATATAAAATGCGCTACACTCCTAGAACGGGAACAACTTTCCTCTTTCCCCACTTCCAGGCGCTAAGGAGGACGTCGAATGGCACACGTATACACGCACACGCAGACACTATTACGCATATAGAGATAAATATGCCTGTGAATATGCGCATGCGTAGACACACGTATATACACGCACACATACATGCCTAAGCAAACGAATACACCAACACACGTACGGTATTACGTGTGATTGTGTGCCTGCTATAGGAATCCGTGTATACATGCATACATACAGGATTCGTATCCTACACATACGTATAGGCCAATATACATATATTCCATTAGGCATACGTATGCGTGGACCTGCTATAGGCAACCGCATATACATACATATATACGACACATCAATACAGCATTGTTACAACCCTTGTTTATTATCGTTAAATTACAGGAATACTCAATGTATCGAACAGTCGCTCGATAATCAAATTATTCCTATAAATTAACAATGATAAATAAAGGTTATGGATAATGCTACATAGATGTCGTGGAAATACATTGAAAATATATAAACATAAATAAAAACACAATTGTCTGCTTCATAATTTCTTTACTCACAAGAAGTAAAAAATGAAACTTTAAATAGTTATTTATTTTGTTGATGGATGTACTCAAAGTGACGCACAGTTGAACTGTCAAAGAGATTCCCGTTACACGGAATCATCTCTTAAAAATTGTAAATCAATACTCCATCAGCTGTCGTCACCGTGTCACCTATTTCCGATAATTCCAACCACTCACGATGTTGGACATGAGCCAGAGGAAGCTCAATCACGGGAACGCCTAATAAAAACAGTATATGAGTTATTCATTTAGAATATGGAATTTTATTTTAACCCTACAATATTATGGAAATTGATTTACTTTGGGTCTCATCCATCCTTGGCGAATTCATCGTGTCTATACTAAGGCTCGAATCGCTCGGAGGTGCATGTCCATCGGCTACAAAATGGTGTACATAAATATATACAGCGTATTTGGCGGATGAACCGACGAATTTTTCGGGGTTACTGGGGGGGGGGGGGTAATTTTCTAATTTTTTCACCCTCAGACCCTATGTCCTAACTGTCACGGTAATTGTGAAATTATTTGCTTTCGTTTTTTCTTCTTCAAATTACCCGAGATTTCGCATTTAAATCGTCGAAACTTTGTTATTTGTGGCCGTAATGGCGCGAAATAATTTTTGTTTTGAACTGCAATGTATGTTTATTATAAATAAATCATATTTGATACAGCTAGTTTCAAGAATATGACTCACGAGTTTCCAAAGTCTTTAAAAAATGTATAAATGTAAGAAAAATGTCTTCTAAGTTCATTAAAAAAAACTGAAAGCTAGTTTGAACTTAGCTTTGTTGTAAAAAGTTCTCTAGTTTATACCCTTTCCAACAGTATGCTACATGTCATAGAAATAATTTATTATGTTGCCAAAATAAGCGACATAACTTTGCCGGGATCGGGGTTAAGAAAATACTTTTTGTTTCCAATATTTTTTACTGTATTATACTCGAGTGATAAATGTCGTTCGATTTGACCTTATTTACTCCGTATGCATGCAACAAAGTTATTTCGTCCTATCGCAACAACAAACAAAAAACTCATGACCATATAAACACTAAAGTTCGAGTGATTAAAAAAAAACGAAAAAAAATCATATCCCATAACCGTGACACTTAAGACATAGGGTCTAAAGGTGAAAAAACTACCAAACGTGTATTACCGTTGGGAAGGGTATAAAGTAGGGAACTTTATAAAACAAAGCTAAGTTCAAAAGTGCTCTTAATTTTTTTTAGCATGAATGTAGAAGTTGGTATTTATCATACACATTTTTTTAAACTTTGGAAGCTCATCAGATTTTCTTGAAACCAATTTCATCAAATAATGATTCATTTATCGTAAATACACATACCAGAATTCAACAAAAAAGGTCGTGCATGACATCAACAATTTAAAAAATTATGACGATTTAAAGGCGAAATTTCGTGTAATAAAAAAAATCATATCTCAATTACGCAACTTAAATCGTGTGAGGGAAAATAAATGTATGTAGCGTTTACCTGATTTTGTGATTGTCGGGGGTTTGTCGTTCTTTTCGAAACCCACACTTTTCGCGTTTGAATTTGATGTTGAAGGCTGTTGTTGTTTTTGGTTTTTCTGGTGAACTTTTCTTTTGTTCGACGCCATTTTATTGATGAATTGAATAATATCCTTTTTTGTTGGTATATGTGTCGCCGTTCGGGCTACCCAATCTGTGGAACAGCAAATCAAACGATAAAAATCACTGTTCATGTACGTTTTGTCCATTATTCACGTATTTTGCAAGTCTCAACGTTACCTTGTATTCCTTTGAATAGCTGGAAGTCGATTGCTGGTCGATTGCCCCTTTTTCCAGTCACCGAATAATTAGCAGTACTATTTCCATACACTTCCAATAGTGTTTCTCGGACCAATATCTTCCAATCGTTGTTCATCGTTGATTTCAATACGATGTTCCTGATTTTATTTTGGGGCAAATAAAATCTACAATTGGGTGATATTTCTGCTCGCTCGTTTCCAGGTAGCAGATAACAATCTTGAACCTTGGATATCAATAAAATAAAACCAAATGTTATAAGGACTAGTTATTCGTGTAAAATAGAAGACTATTTATTTTTCAGATATTATACCGGCAAATTTTCTTTCCAGCTCGAGTCACTTTTTATTTGCTGTGCGTACGTTTCCTTCATCGCATTCAATAATATGTCTTGGAATTCAATATCGCGTTTCGTAACTAAGAAAAACAAAGAATTTCAGTTATTGAAATTAATATACAGTTGGGGCATAACCGTTGTAAATAATATTCCAATTTTTGATAAATTTTAATGTTAAAAAACTAACCTCTCCCGAGATTCAACTTGTAATTCAACGGTTCTCTGAGATTACTAGCTTCGTTAGAGACCGAATACCCTTTATCCTCGTCGCTGTGTCCATGTGATGATTCCGATGGTTGAATTGATGGTTAAGCGGTACATGAAGCAGCCGAAGATTCTGATGGAGAACGAGATCTTCGGAGTAATATTCTTTTGCCTTGCTCTTTATCGGCTGAGATATTGGTATCTAAAGAATAAGAAGCCAGCTGGTGAGGACTAGGTTTTGTTCGGTCTTGTACGTTGGTTGAGAAATTTAAATGTAAAGAGTCGGAAGCTGGTCCATAAGAGCTTAGTTGCGGGCAGTGTCTAGAATTTGATGACTGCGTATGAGATGTCTCAGGAAATATTGAACCGAAACCCTCTTCGTCAGTGAATCCTTTCAACTGTGAAGCGTAAGAAGTTTGTCGGAAAGAGTCAAATTGTGCTTGGTTCTCAGCAGTCCCCTGCGCTGATATTGAATTGGACAGGTTGGCAGCGCTTCTCTGCGCTGAGATGGAATTTGATGACTTCGCACCGTTTCCCTCCGCTGAGATTGAATTCCATGATTTCGCAGCACTTTCCTGCTCTAAGATTGAATTTGGTGGCTTCGCAGCGCTTCCCTGCGCTAAGGTCGAATTGGATGACTTTGCAGCGTGTCCCTCCGCTGAGATTGAATTCCATGACTTTGCAGCACTTTTCTGCCCTAAGATTGAATTTGATAGCTTCGCACTGCTGCCCTGCGCTAAGGTCGAATTGGATGACTTTGCAGCGTGTCCCTCCGCTGAGATTGAATTCCATGACTTTGCAGCACTTTCCTGCCCTAAGATTGAATTCGATGGCTTCGCAGCACTTCCCTGCGCTAAAATCGAATTTGATGACTTCGCAGCGTGTCCCTCCGCTGAGATTGAATTCCATGACTTTGCAGCACTTTTCTGTCCTAAAATTGAATTCGATGATTTCGCAGCACTTCCCTGTGCAAAGATTGAATTTGATGCTGATTTCAAGCGAATCTCTTTTTGCTGAGGAATTACACAACGCAACGATTATGCTGTATTGCTTTGAGAAGGTCCCAGTAGCTGATGATTATATGGTGGTGGCACATGCGTAGACGGGTGATGCAATGATCCGAATAGATCAGTGTTACTTCTGGGGAAAATCGGCAGATCTCTCCCAATGTTTACGTATTCTCTTTTCTTATTCGATCTTTTGATGCTTGCCACTAGCTTTATTTGTTTTTTCATTTGGTTTCTCTGTTTCAGAGTTTCTTCAGAAAAAATCGGGCTTTTTGAGTCATGCAAGGTGCCATGATCTGTAACCATCATTTTATGAAGTTCACTTTCATTGTCTGCAAATAATATTGTTATGTATTAATGCAACGCTTGGTGAGGAAAGGACATTGAGTTTGCTTTCGAGCAGCAAAGTTTTCTTGCATATAAAAAAATACTCAGCATTTTTGCAGCCCCACATTATACAATTTCTGTTTTTTGCCATGCGAAATTGCGGTATGCTAAGCAGTAACATCATTATCCAATAAAACCTGGCATTAAAAAACTCTATAGACGTAGCAATAGTTAGAACAAAAGCGCAACAACATTTCTAATTAGTTTTGATTGAATTAGCCAATTATGCTAAGTTTTTACGCTTAACTATTAAATTAACTCCTTAAATAAAAACTCATTTAATTTAGGGATTATTCTTAATATATATGAACAATTGCTTATTTAAATTATCAGGTTATTCAGAGAAAGAGAATTATTTATAAATCATTCAAAATAATATACGATTGCACGAACATTTCTTTACCGTAATATAAATGTTATGAATGATTATTTTCATAGAGGAAAACGTAAATAATTAATACATACCGCCAATTGCAAGAATTTTCGCAGTTTCTCGCTTTTTTTCCTTTGTTTTATAACTCTCCCACGTCAAGTTTGTAATAGCATCCACGTGATGGTGTTTCTCATTTGAGATATACGACAAAGGAATAACGTCGGTTTTACGCGACACTATCCACCATATAAGTGCAAATTTTTTCTTTCCTCTGGCCATTATTAAGGCGAATGATCACTGGCGTAGCGTAATGTTGAAACAAAATATTGAAATACAGCAGCGATGCATTTGACCTCTACTTATTTTGTCATCACACAATGCACGAACCCCGGATACTGCTCAAGTCATTGAAACTCTCATTTTCGTATAATTGGCAAACTTTTCTATAATTATTTAAAAGTAATTATGATAAATACAGCAAATAAAAATTAAAACAATCATTCCGGTCACGTTATGGATTTTTTAAACTATATTGTTAATAGCATTTTTTAAACTATATTGTTAATAGTACATTGTAACTGGTCACTATAACTAATAGTTTCAGCATTATAATTCCATCATTTGTCCAATCTAAAAAGCCATCAGCTTCATATAATGATGAAAGAAAATCTTAAGTTAGTATGTTTTTAATAGATTTCTTGACAGAAGAAGGGATCCGACGACAGACTTTTTCACAGCCCCAAATTTTGGAGACCCGATAGGAGAAAACTTAGCTGAGAGTGATGAATCAAGGTAATTGACATTGCAAACAATTTTTAAAAGACAACAATGGACCTATTAGTTACGCAAATTCATATTTGTTTGGTCAAAAGATATCTTTATGTATATATTTTTGCCGTCCAACCAAATAGATATTCCGTGGAATGCAGTAGCGAAAACTACACAAACTCCGAAGGAGAAAATCAACAAAGTTCAGAAGAAAGTGAACTGGATGACGACGAAGCTGAAAATGAAAGAATTCCTCATCGTTCTAGCAATAGCTGTAAAAATGGGAAGGGTAATGAGCCATTGTACCGTGGTGCTCGAATAACTGTGAAAGAAAGCATGTTATTAACTTTGGCGCTTGTTTTGCATCATAATCTCACGTCGACATGCATTCAGGATGTAATTACAGTAATAGAGTTACATTGCATTAATGAAGATTTAGAGAAAAATAGTGTGTAAAAATTTCGAAATTATTTCGGCCTCCATGGAGTATCAAACTTTACTAAACATTACTATTGTTCTACGTGCACACGAGATTTAAACGATTCAAATGAAATTTGTCCGTGTCCACGTACCAATAATTCGTACTTTGTACAATTATCAATACAAAATCAATTAAGCGAAATGTATGCACGACCCGGTTTTTATGAGCGGCTTCAATTACGATTTGAAAAACCACAAAATAATAGTTGTATATCAGATGTTTATGATGGGCAATTATACAGAGCCTGGGTGAATAACGGCTTCTTATCGAATCCTCACAACATTTCATTCAGTTGGTATACCGACGGTATACCGGTTTACAAATCATCCAAAATAAGTATCTGGCCTATATATTTAACAATCAACGAGTTACCGTTTGAAGAGAGAAAAAATAGACAAAACATATTACTTATCGGTTATTGGTACGGTGACAAAAAACCTAATATGAATTTGTATTTTTACAAGTTTCGACCAGAGTTAGAAATAATTAGCAAGGGTGTGAATTTTGTACTGCCTGACAACTCTAATATTTTCGTTGAAGGAGTTGTTTTGACAGGCACATGCGATCCGCCAGCTAAATGTGAGTATTTGAATTTCACACAATTTAATGGAAATTATGGTTGCCCTGTGTGTTTGTGTAAAGGTGACAACTATCAATTAGGACCAAGAAGTTATGTACATATCTATCCGTATGAAGCAGATAATATTTTAAGATCAACAGGTCAATGTATTGACGATGCGAATATTGCAAATACAAACGTACCCGTTCGTGGAGTGAAGGGCCACTCAGCATTATCAAGAATAATGCCAGATTTCATTCAAGGCATAGCCATAGACCGCATGCATTGTGTTGATGGTGGTGTCGTGAAAAAGCTGTTGACATTATGGTTTGACTCAAAGTACAATATGTTTCCTTTCTCGTTGCACAATGTCATAAATGTTATAAATAGTAGATTGATGTCTATAAAGCCTCCGAAATTTATTCATCGTATGCCACGCTCTATGGAAAATTTATAACACTGGAAAGCTTCAGAACTGAAAACGTTCTTTTTTTATTATTCAATTCCTGTATTCGAAAGTATAATGCGAGCCGATTTTATGGAACACTACTTGCGATTAGTTATTGGATTAGTTATTTTGAGCTCTGAGCAAATAGAAGAATTTGAAATACAAATTGCAGATGATCTATTACATAGATTTGTTAGTGAATTCCAAGTCATGTATGGCGTTCAATTTTGTTCCATTAATATTCATCTGTTATTACATCTGTCTAATTGCGTACGAAATTTAGGACCGCTGTGGTGTCATACTTGCTACGAGTATAAAAAACTGAATGGTCGCCTGTTGCAATTGATTCATGGAACATGGCATATCGACACACAAATTGCAAACTCACGAAGTCATTTTATAAAAATGATAAGATTTATCGAACAACTACCGCACGGGAACGTACGTACTTTTTGTTTGTCTAGGAAAAAACAAGTGAATATTAACGAGAAAATTAATCACCATTGCTATAGTGTCGGCACTTACAAGTATTTGGGGGAAATTACAGCCATTATCGCCAACGCATTCGAAAATAGTAATATATTACTTAACAATGTTCATTTATCGCAATATTTAAGGCTATTGAAACACAGTAAATTATATATTTCCGACATGTACACCAGAGCATTGCAAACGAAGTCGTCAGTGGTGCAATATTACAACGATGATATGAAGAAACTAGGTATCATTCATTGCTTTGTTAAACTTTTGCGTTGTAATTGTCGCCAAATGGAAATTGAATGCGGTTGTACGAGTGAACACTATGCAATTGCACAAGAGTTGGTATGCGATAATACATTTGCTAACAATGGAGATAATTTTTGTTTTGACAGTTCGAAATTTCTATTCACTTGCCATGCGATCGACATCATGAGGGCAATTCCTATCGAAAATATTCTAACCGTTTGTATTTGAATGCATTTTAACGAAACGATGTATGTTGCATTACCCATTAATAACAAAGAACTAGAATGAAAGACTTTCTTAGTTTTTTTTTCATTTCTATAACCTTGACCCAGGGTAGAAAGAAAATAACTGCATGCATGTTCCAGAGACGTTAAACATTCTATTTCGATTTATTAATGTCATTAGTGAACGAATAAAAATTATTATTCTCGTCATCTTATGTTTGGTCGAAACAGCTAAATGCGCGATAGGTCCAATCGCAATCAAAAGAGCAGGCGAAACAATTCCAGCTGGGTCAGGTAGGAGTATAATGGCATGTGCAGGAGGTAGCCAGCAATGGAGGAGCATTTTGAGGCCTATAGTAGCGCCTTTAGCAGTAAGCAGACTCACGTGAGGTTTATACGAAAACCCGGGAGGAGCATAAGGGCTTGTGCAGGAGGTAGGCAGTAAAGGTGGAGCATTTTGAGGGCCATAGTAGGACTTCTAGCACTAAGCAGACTCAAGTGAGGCTTACATGGTAGCAAAGGCCTTTAAAATAGGCTAAAAATTTCGACTCGGGTATAGCCATTGGTAATTCTTTAGATTTAGTTTTAAATGAAAAATATTCTATATATATATATATATTCACAGTTTGATACAAATCAAATTTTTCGTTACATATTAAGTCCACAGTCAAGTGAAAATTTATTTGCAAAAAAATATTTAAAAAAACGAAACATGGGCATCTCCACAGAGCTTGTCATTAACCAAATTATGAATGAAAAAAATTGAAAAAATGTTGTTTTGAACACCATACTATGCACAATAAGTGTACCAAGTTTAAAGTTTTTCTCTTTAATATTATACTCGGATAAAAACCATTGATGCGTGGGATAAATACATGTATTTTACATTTAAAATTTGAATTGCTCGGTGACGCACATTCCAATTTTCCGAGCGCCTCCAAACTTTACACAGATTTTTTTTATACACCTTGATTATGTTTTTGGGGTGGCATCGATTTTTTTTGCCCAAGCCCAAATTACGACCACCCTAATATGTATATATATATATATATATATATATATATATATATATATATATATATATATATATATAGTGACGTGATTTTTTTAAATCGCGTCACAAGATCAGCTGCTGACCACGTTGCTTGCGTGCTTGTACCCGTGGCGCTACCATAAGTAAACGTGTTAGGGCCTTTCTCCAATAGGATTTTGTGATTTTGTCGTTCCGGTTTCGTTTTCGTTTTAGGTTGGTCGGCAGAACTCGGTCGAGCGGCGTGTCGCTCAACGCAACGAGCAATTCCGACCGAGGAAAACCCCCAACGGGATCTGTATGGGAATCGGGGCACGCCCGACTGAGATGCCGGCGCCCCCACGGTGTGGTGCATCGTATTGGAGAGCGGGCCGTTTGCGTTACGTACGAGCGGAAGTTGGAGCTTTCTGCGCCGCGCCCTGGAAAGAAACCTTGCCCGCTCTCGCAGGATGACCCGGGGATGCGGTCCCAGAAGGTCTCAGGGTTACCCTTGGAGAAAGGTACCCGTTATGTTCCCGATTCGTCTCGAGGTAACTCCTGCAGAATTGATAGATTCCGAACGGAATATTCTATCAGAATATTCCAGCTCTCAAAATAATATTTCAGCTTGCGACATTAGAAGGAAAAAGTTCTCGCTTGAAGGACCGCTCTGGCATGATCTGAGCGCGCGAGCGTGTTTACATTTTTTTCGGAAGCGCGCTCGACAATGGTCTCGCTCGCTAGCCCACGCCGTGCGAAGTACAGTCGGCGACCGATCTTGTTCTCAGACAAGGTACGTTGGTGAGTTTCGCTCTCGACGCTGTGTGAGCCAGACGTGTTCCTCCGTGGGTCCTGTGCGTGATCCCGTGCCCGGAAGGCGTACCCTTCCGGACGAAGATAAGTACTCGTGATTTGAAACACAATCAGCTTCCGCAGAATAAAATAAAATAATTATTTATTTTATTTTATTTTATTTTATTTTACTGGTCCCGCGAATCATGCAATTAATTAGCTACTCCCCAGTGAATCCCGACCCCTCTACCACAACCCACAGCCTGAGCGGCCATGCTCTCCCACAACCGCTTTCCCGTCCGAGTGCATCCAGTTTAGTCCGGTTGCGATTCCGGCGATACAAAAATCAGGGAGTTCTCGAGCTCCGATGGTGGATCAGGGCGAACCCGACCCCAGGGCACACCGGTTGAGAAATCCGGTGAAACAAAATTCTCTGGCGCTCCGGGTAGTGCGGATGCACGCGCGCGTGGTGCACGGCGGAAGGTGACGGTTCTTGCATTTTAGTTCTCGTTTCCGTAGTAAGCGAAAAACGTCCCGTTACAATATACAGGGTGAGGCACATAAAGTGTTACAGAGCAATAGCACTCAAACTATTGATCATGTCAAAAAATCTTTCGGACAAAAGTTTCAGTGTTCGAGAAGGCCGTCATACTGGACCACCCTATTTTTTTTATCGGTGGAGGGGCTGAAGCTACGTCAAGGTCAACTCTACTTTTTGAAATGGAACCATGTATTTTTTTTCGATGACAAGAATGACCTTGTGTCGTAGGTCGCTGAATTCGTCTTAAATTCGGTAATAATGTAATCGAAAAAAAATACCTTCTCGAACACTGAAACTTTTGTCTCAAACATTTTTGGATATGATCAATACCTTGAGTGCTATTGCTCTGTCACACTTTATGTGCCTCACCCTGTATATGCATATATTTGTTCAATATCTGATTCTCCCAAAACAGCTGGATCGAGAGTATCTGGTCTCGAAACCATGGGGCGATTATAGAAGCTGGCACAACATTGCGACAGTCCAGACCAGTTTGCCGCTATTCTTATGACATTTATGCCCACTATAAGACATAGGCCTGCAGCATGGCTTGTACTGTGAGCTTTGAACTTCCTTCTATCTATGCCACTCTCTTCCAAATCTCCCTTAACGGACAACACCACTGTGACCCCCTGTTTTTTTGCCATTTTTCAAGAATTTTTTTGTGGGAAAAAAAGAGATATTCGAAATTTTTTTTTGTTTTGTTCGTTGTTTATTGAAGATACATAAAAAAAAAAAATTCAAATCTTTCACGCCCCACGGTGACGCTGGGGAAGCTCCCGCGTCAGGTACTGTTGCCTCTGTAGTGGTTCGCGGCACGCAGCAGAACTCTCTTCAAAGTCGATCTGAAAAAAAAATACCGAGTGTTTTCGTTAATTATATGATATTTTGAAGAGAAGTACATAGGGATTTGAAAAAATATTGATTTTTAAAAAATAGGCACGCTTTTGAAATTGAAGGACGATTTTCGAGCAAAATTTCTCGTCGAAAATAGGCTATAACTTTTTTTATTATTGAGATATCAAAAAAATTCTATGTACTTCTTTAGATAATCTAGTTTTATTGATGCAGTCCAAATTTGAAGTCGATCGGATAAAAATTGCTCGAGTTCTGCTGCGTGCCGCACTCAAAAAAGTGGTTTTGAGAAAAACGCGTTCAAAGTTTTAGGTTTGTTAATTTATGCGATAAATTGGAAAAAAAACTTTTACCTCAAATCAGCGATGCCGGCACCATATAGCTGGCCTTCAAGAAGCAAATCATTGTCCCTAGCATCTTGTCTCGAACTTGTAGAGGCTCTTCTTGCCTCTTTTCCAGCGTTTGTGAGCGAGCGCTCCGCCACCTATCGACGATTTTTTTGCTCCCGAACTGACACTTGGGGGCTATTGCCCAAACTGATTTGTTGTAGCTTTCGTGTTTGTTTTGCGTGAAGCCGCCCAAACAACGCTGCAGCAAATCGTCTCTGCTCAAATTTTCGAAGACTGGCGTAATTGCCTCCAATACTTCCTCAGGAAGAGGCGGCTTATGGCGATATTCAGAAATATTACCGCGCTGCACCGCTCCACAAAATATTCAATATCTCCGAAAATAATTATTTTTTCGACCTGGGTCCAACGGCATCTTAATCTTAAGGTATTTTAGATTTTTCTAGATGGTTTTCAAAAAATCGATTTTTTGAAGCCGTCACAGTGGTGTTGTCCGTTAATCCATCTCACTATAATCGACGTAGATACCGCTTTGTGTGGTTTCTTATGTGAGATAAACATTCTTGCTTCTTTTCCTCTAAGGGCCTTGGTTTTTTAAAGTAGCAAATGCCACAACTGCTTAGAATTCGAGCTTTTTTTAAAGGAAAGGTAAATATAAAACCGGTTAATCAGACGCGAGTCTAGATGTCTTGATTCTAGCAGGAATCCGAATCTCGAGAGCTTCCGGCATCAACGAAAAATTAATTATATCTATTAGGCATATAGTTTGCATTCTATAGGCTGTCAATGAAACTACATGCAACTCTTCTTTATCGCGGAGCGACGACCGTCATTTATTTAGCGCCGTGAGAGGCGCCTCACCATAGGTCGATAGCAGCGATGTCACACAGTAACCTCGCGAAGAGAAAGTACGTACTCTACTGTGCTGGGATGTATACACCTATACATGTACATTGTGACGACTGACGCAAACTAACATTTGACCCATGAAAAAGTAAAAAGGCGTTTATTCCTTTTCGAATTCTTTTTGTACGTGATATTAAACCAGTCTCATCGTATTTTTACGAAACTCGCAGAAGATCTAAATTCTATTGATTAAAAGATGTTTCGAAAAGAAAAACATTCAAATGTGGCCAATGTTTTAATAAAACATGTTAAATGCACGGACGAGTTTCAATGAGCAAATCGATGATTCATTGCCTCCTAAATTCGAACAACATCTTGTCATAATAATAGAATCATATTTTATTTTCCAAAAACCCTTGAATTTTGATTCATCACTGTATTATTAATTTATAGGGAGCGATGATGAAAAATTAACTAAAGCACTTGCATTAATTGCCGTACATTAAACATCTATGATTTTGATGAAGGCTAGCACAAGAGAAGATTAGGATGGCCAGTGAGGTTATATCTGGTCGTCTAGGTGCTTTTGAAACATCGTGAAAAATGTTTGAAAAAAGTTTCGCCCATAAAAATTTCGAAAAAAATTTTTCGACAAATTTAAGCAAATCTAAAATCGAAAATTAAAGGGGTTTCTCCACTGGACATTTTGCCCTACGCGCCATACTTTTTGAGTTAAGCCATCCTACTAATCAGAGTTTCGAGCGAAAATAGACAAAAAAAATCTCAGGAAAATTCTTCTAAAATTTCAGGCGATTGAGTATAAACTTACGCAACTTTTTATATTATTGACATTTCTTCTTAAGGGAGCTTTCCAGTGTGAAATTTTCAAAAAATCGATTTTTTTTTTGCTTTATCGAATAGTATACACTCTTCCGAATATTCCCTGAAATTTTCATGCCGAAATTCAGATTATTTCGGTTACTGTACAGCATTTCTTGGAAGAAGGCAACGGAGCGCTACAGCTACAGCGAAACTTTGAACGCGTTTTTCTCGAAACAGCATTTTTCAAAACGGTGTCCAACTTGGAGGGCAGAGTTTTAAGGCTATCGAGTTGAATTTTTTACAGAATATTCTTAACGTCATTGTTTATCGTGCTATGGAAGCTTTTTTTTTTTTTGACATCTTCCTATTTTTTTGTAAAAAAAACTGCCAAAAAAAATGCTAAAATCGATACTTTTTGTTCAAACCGGCGCCATTTTTGCAAAAAAAAAAAAAAAAAAAGCCTCCATAGCACGAAAGCCAATTATATACCGATCAATAATCTTTTTGTGTTTTTTGTTTCAGATCAAAATTGTAACCCCCAACGTGGACACCACATCCAAGTGCATTTTCTGCAACAATTGTTTCATCATTTTTATAGATATTAATTAATAAATAAATCGATCTTTAAAAAATTGTTTTGTATTCTTCAATACCCAATTAATATACAAAAAAAAAACCAGACGGATTAGATTATTTTTTCTTTAAAAAAAAAAATCGCGAAAAACAGCGATTTTTCGGGCTGTCACACTGGAAAGCTTCCTTAAGGGGTAAGGCCACTGTAAATTTTTTGAAAAATCGATTTTTTTTTATTGGCTTAAAAAATAGTTTAAACCCTCTAGAATAAGAAAAAAAAGGTCCTGTGCGAAGAAAAATTTGTTGTCCTTAGGAAATGAAGGTCGCCGCCAAGCGTGTCAAAACTTGCTCCGAAACGACTGCAATTATATCGGAGATGGCGATTCCAAAACTTTCAAAGGCATCGTGGATTCGAAGCCTTATGAAAATGTTGATGTTAAAAAAAAGAGTGCATAGATCATGTGCAAAAAAGAATGGGCACTCGATTGAGAAACTTAAAAAAAGGAACAAAAGGTCTCGGGGGACGAGGAAAACTCACTGCCAAATTGATTGACGAACTAAGCATTTATTACGGCTTAGCAATCCGTCGAAATTCCGATTCCATCAAAAATATGAAAAATGAGATCTGGGCAACCCTTTTTCACAAAATGTCAACGGATGAAAAGCCTCAGCACGAAAAATGTTCGGAGAATTGGTGCAGTTGGAAGAAAGCGAAAGCAGAAAATGCCTTGGATGCGTATCATCACAATCAGCCAATGAGTGAGGAGGTTTATCAAGCCATCAAACCCATCTACATGGAATTGAGCCGGGACGAGTTGCTGGAGCGTTGCTTGGGGGCCTATACTCAAAACAATAACGAAAGTTTCAACGCTACCGATTGGAGTTTGGCCCCCAAATCATCCTCAAGCGGAAAAACTGTACTAGATATTGCGACGGATATCGCTGTTTGCATATTCAATGGCGGCCTTACCAACGTCTTGCAAATATTCAAGATGTTGGAGGTGGAAATTGGTGTACAGTTATATAATTTCTGCATCGAAGCCGACGCCAAACGCATCACGCACGCGGATTATAATATAATAAATAAATATTATAATATATATATAATATAATACATATAAATATATATATAACTAAAAAATATACGTGAAAAGATCGTGTTAAAATTTGAGACTGATCGCTTCAGCCATTTCTGAGAAAACTTGCTCACCGACTTTAAAAACGCACTTTTGAGAAAAACGCGTTTAATGTTTCAAAAGCACTTTATTTATCATTACAAATGTGCGTATCACTTCGAGAATGTTCGCCGGATTGAAAAGAAATGTTCTTTTTTTAGTTGTAAGGCTTTCACGGCTCTTCATGTAATTCGAAGACTATATGGCTTCCGGACGGAGGCCGTGTTGAGAATCAGCGTTGTGCCAACGTTTCGCAAACGTTACAGTCTGCATCATCAGGGCTGAGAGCTCCGATGCTGAAGCTCCCGTGTCGCAGGTATTCCTTATATAGTTGCAGTCATCGTTCCAGATCACTGCACCAGACAATCAGATGTTTTAATTGATCGGCCGGTCAATTAAAAAACCGGGAGGACGGTGTACCAAATGGGATTGACGTGATATGCACCGTCTCTGTTTAGATTGTCCGGATATTTTCGGATTTCCAAGCCTTCTCGGTGTTTCCTGGAAAAATAGCTGTTTGAGGGGGCCAGACTTTGGGCTTTATCGAACTGAATGGTATGACCAGTTTCCATCCAATGTTCAGCCGGCGCTGATTGTCCAATGTGGCCATATTTGATACAGCGTTGATGTTCTTTGATCCGTGTACCTCTCGCCTTCTTCTATGTACACTTTACCGCATGAGTAGGGTATCTTGTACACTCTTGGTGCCCTTAATGTTGGTCTTTGGTCTGTTGCACTCGAAACCACTTGTGCTAGCTTCTTCTGAGGTTTGAAGATGACTCGCATGTTATGTTTTCCAAGGACCCTGCCTATGCTATCCGATATGCCCTGAAGGTATCGAAGGGAAGTTGTTGTTATTGTTTGTCCTTCATTCTCCCCTTCAGGTGCTGTTACCGTTTTTGGATCAGCTATTTCTCTTTTCAGATGGTTGACCGTTCTTTCGGTGTTTCCTGGCTTGTAGCCATTATCTCCTAAAGCTTTTCGTCGGTGTTCTAGTTCATCCTCCAGAGAGTCAGGTTCGGAGATCGCTAGAGCTCTGTAGACCAGAGAGCTTATGACCGATTGTTTTTGGGAGGGGTGATGGTGGGACGTAGCGTGGAGATATCTATCCGTGTGTGTTGGCTTCCGGTAAACTTTATGGCCCAATGTGCCATCGCTTTTCCGTTGAACCAGTACATCCAGAAAAGGAATTTGATTTTCCTGTTTTATCTCCATGGTGAATTGTATATTGGGGTGCTGGGAGTTGAGGAAGATCAAGAAATGATTGAGATTTTCTTTGCCGTGACTCCAAATGACGAAGGTGTCTTTGAAATATCGGAACCAGGTGGAGGGTTTGAGGGGTGCTTCTTGCAGCATTATGTTCTCGAAATTCTCCATAAAGATGTTGGCGATGATAGGGGAAATAGAGGAACCCATGGCTACGCTTGAAGTTTGTTTATAAAACTGGAATTGGAATTGGAAATATGTAGAGTTTAGGCAATGTTCTATGAAGGGTAGTAGGTTAGGAGCAACTTCTTAGGATTTTTAAACTATGTCCACGGTTTTATGGGTTGGAACGTTTGTAAACGACGATACAACATCGAAACTCACTAGAATGTCTTCTGGTTGTACCTTGATGGACTGGATCTTGTTCACGAAATCCCGGGAGTTTTGGATATTGGAGTTGTTGAGGCCTACGAGTTTGTGTAAGGGTTTGCAGAGAAAACGTACCAAATGATATGCAGGGCTGCCTATGTTGGCCTATGTGGGCCTTAGTGGCATTTTGTTTTTGTGTATTTTTGGCGGACCGTAACGCCCCCTCTCCGAAGCAATGTTCTGTGTGGGTACTTAAATATGTGTACATTCCGAAAATTAAAATAAAATTAAATCGACCGTTCGAAAATTTTAACTGTGTATAACCCCTTAAATCACTCTCAAATGGTGCCAATTCTGAAGAAATTTTAATTCTCTCTACTTGATTATTTTTCTTATTATTCTGACCAAGTTTGGCATTTGCATCTAGATCGAAACAATCAAGAACCGACGCAAAGGCCATAGCCGGCTAAGTAAGGGTGAGCGGCCCCCTCGCGCATTCATTCCAAATTTTGGCCAAAAGTTGCGTCTGATGGGTTACAAACTCATGCCAAATTTCAACCATGTAGCTGCACTAGGAACAAAGATAAAAATACAACTAGTATTTTTGGAGAAGATTTTTTTCTCAGGATCTACTGGACCGATTTTCATGAAAAAAAATATATGTTGTAAATATATTCAAGGCGATTCACAGAAAAAATAAAGAACCCAATCCCACGACCGGAACTAACCGAAAAAAATTATATTAATTTTCATGATTTTTTTTCGGTCACTCGTTCACGAGATACAATTACCAGTTTTTTTTTTCTTAGACAATCGGACCTCTTTCTACAACATATAACTTTTCCAAGTCGATCGGAGAGGTGGAGCATAGTTAAAAAAATACACTGTTTTTGCACATTCTTTTTGTTTTGGATGTCATGACAACTACAAAAAAAATTCCGTTCAGTTATTATCGAGCGCAGCAGAGTTTCTTTGTGCTGGTACCAAGCGGGTCACGTCACAAATCTACAAATATTCAAACCATGGAGACTAGAGTAAGGATTGGACACAGCGTTTAATATCCGATGCAGAATGTGCAGACGAAGTCTTAGAGAAAATGAAAATTCAGAACAGTGTCGAAAATACGTTAGCGACTGAGGTCGAAGAGAAAGGATGGCTTCGTAAGAAAATACCTTTTCAAAGTATTTCATCGGAGGATCTACTAGATTTTCCGGAAATGACTGTGAGAGAGCTGAAAATTCTGTTCACCGGGTCATACCAGTTCTCACAAGCCATATCATATCTGGCCGAAATGATTGACGAAGCTGGAAATGTAAATATACAATTCGTCAAAGATAAATCAAACGTTTTGAAGCTTCAAGTTCAGTCTCGCCACATATCCAGGAAGGTTTATCGCTGCTTCATTGAATATACCCCTCACAGTATTGGCACAAATGGAATCACAAGACATTATTGTGAATGCGCCAATGGGAGAAAGACTGTCGGTTGCTGTTCTCATGTACCTGCAATCATATATTACCTGGCACATGGAAGATATTTGTCCAAGATTTTACGACCAACTGCGATTTTGAGTAAATTGTTCGCAAAAAAGAATACAACTGCCATCATCAATGTTGATAGCGACGATGATTAAGGGAGACAGTGAAAATCTTCGTCGGCTACTAACGTAAATGAAACAGCGCCAAAAATTGATTGAAAGTATAATTATATTGTAAGAAATTATTGACGACGAGGCTCCTTGGAACGCGGGTGGGACGGTAGCTTACTCGATTAATCTCGCGCTTGTCGCGTCGAATATTGCGGCTCGGGTAATGGGATGTAAAAAGCAAAATGGGCGACTTCCCCGCTTTTCTACGTTGGTTTTTTTTGGGCCTTTGGCCCTAATAAGGGCCGTTGGCCAGGGTTGGAGTGTCCGGGGTCCGGGGATGTGCAGTTGTCGGGGTGGGGGTGGGGAACTAGGAGGAAGGATTAACCGTCGGGTCGGGGGGCCGAGCGGCTACCCGGGAAGGTCGGGGAACCCGCGGAGCTGGAGCCCGAGGGGGAACCCGGCGGAGTCCGGACGGGAGAGATGGCGTACTCCCGGAGGGCCGCCGCGAATAGTTCGTCGAACCCGGCCTGGTTGGTGATTTCCAGCGGAGATGCTGGGGAGGCCAAGTCGTCCGAAGGGGTGGGGGTAGTGGACGAGGAAGCAGGAGGTTCTGGCGAGGGAGGTGGGGGAGGAGGTGGAGGTGGTGGCAGGAAGACAAATGCGGGTGTTGGTGGAGGGTTTCGAGGAGCGTAGAGAGGTAGGGGTATGTCGGCGAGCTGGAGGGGTTGCAGCAGTGGGGGTAGCGGTACCCTGATCCTAAATTCGGTGGGGGGGGGGACGGTTGCTCCTCTTCCCACCGGCAGGTGGCCAGGTTCTTCCACTTTCGTGGACCCCCTCGTGGATCGGGACCCAGCCGGGTCACGATCACGTCGCCACTAGGGACTCGATTCTCCTTATCTCGCCGTTTCCGTCTCCTCTCTGCAGCGGGGTCCTTTCGAGGCATGATGTCGATGAAGATGCCGGTTCTTCTGTGAATCGGGAAGGGGAGCAAAGCGAACGAAAACCGAAGGATTAGCCATCGTGCTAAGATTTTTATTATTTTTTCCCAATTACTACGTGGAGTGGATATTGAACGTTTACAATAAGCTAATTTTTAACAAAACCGGGGGGGGGTGGTATGGAACCGGGAGTTGCGAGGCGTGCGTGGGGGATAGTCTCGGCGTGGGAGGGGGGGACTTTCTTCCCCTCCCCGCGCGCTCTCGTTATCGGTAGCCGAGTTTCTTTCTTAAGGTAGGGAGAGGGAACCACTTTTCAGCAGTGGGGGGCAGGGGGGGGGGGCACTTTCCAGTGATAAGGATCCGCTTGTCAGCGTGTGGGAGAGGTTGTCGCTTCTTCAGCGGCAGGGTATCACTTTTCAGCGTAGAAGGGCAGGGGGGGGGGGAACCACTTTCCAGTGATAAGGATCCGCTTTTCAGCGTGTAGGAGAGGTTGTCGCTTCTTCAGCGGCGGGGGGCACTTTTCAGCGGAGGTCTTACCGTTCGGTCTGCGGCAGAAGACTGTTACAGATCGGTCCGTGCTCCTAGCCTTATAGGCTAGCGCGTACCTTGACGAGAGTCGGGCGCCTCGAGCGCGGCGGCTGGGTCTCGAAACTTCGGCGGCTTTAAGCGGGAACCGGAAAATGCGCTCTAGTGCACGGGTCCCTCACCGCAGCGCTGGAGTAGCTCGACTCTCTGGACAAAAATCGACTTCGCGGATATCCCGTCGTGGCGCTGCGGTCGCTTGATGGCCGCGCGTGTCGATTCGCGGCCCTCGTATATATATACATATATATATATATATATATATACGTCGCGTTTGACAGTTCGACGACTCGGGAATAAGTTTTGTTTAATTTATTAACGCGACGGGTTCGGGGATTATTATCGGAATCCTCGCCTCGTCCGGCCCTCGGAGGAAATTCCCCGCCTCGGATTTGATAAGTATAAAACTGTACAATAACAAAAAAAAAAACAAAGTACCGAGTCTATTTTCAGGTTATTCCCTGAGAGGTTTTCCTTCGGCACGGAGCATGGCAAGGACTTCACAGGGACTAAGGTAAGATTTTGCCTTATTTAAACAAAAAAAACTTTTCGCCTACGTCCCCGGAGCTTCGAGCTCCCTGCCCCGGTGTCAAAGGCCTCGTCGGAGACTTCCACCTCAACGGGTCTCTGCTTCGCAGCGTGGGAGCTCATATGCTCCGGGGCTCATTTGTCGCATGAGTGTAGGAGAGGATCCCTGGTGCTCGCACGATGTATGAAGGGTATGTATGAATGTTGTACGCAGGGTATGAGCATGGTGTGTATGTATTGTACGCGAGGTGTGCGAATGGTGTGTACGTATTGTACGCAAGGTGTGCGAATGGTGCGAGGTGTGAGCATGGTGTGTATGCATTGTACGCAAGGTGTGCGAGTGGTGTGTATGTATTGTACGCAAGGTGTGCGAATGGTGCGAGGTGTGAGCATGGTGTGTATGCATTGTACGCAAGGTGTGCGAGTGGTGTGTATGTATTGTACGCAAGGTGTGCGAATGGTGTGTGTATATTGTACGCAAGGTGTGTGGATGGTGCGAGGTGTGAGCATGGTGTGTATGCATTGTACGCAAGGTGTGCGAATGGTGTGTATGTATTGTACGCAAGGTGTGCGAATGGTGTGTACGCGAGGTGTGAGCATGGCGTGCAAGGTGTGCGAGTGGTGTCATGATTTTCTTTATTGTGATATATGTATATATATAGTATTCTAATGTTTTTTTTTTACTTTTTCAGGTTTCGGAGAAGACGCAGGAGCGAAGCCGACTGCAATAATGTTAGGGTACGCCAGGATGGTGTACAACAAAATCTTAATAAAATTTAGATAAAATGTGCAGAAAATTGTATTTTAATTTTTTTAACAATGCTCCACCTCTTCGATCGACTTGAAAAAATTATATGGTGTAGAAAGAGGTCCGATTGTCTAATAAAAAAAACTGGTAATTGTATCTCATGAGCGAGTGACCGAAAAAAATCAGGAAAACTAAAATAATTTTTTTCGTTTAGTTCCGTTCGTGGGATTAGGTTTTTCATTTTTTCTGTGAATCGCCTTGAATATATTTATAAGATATATTTTTTTCATGAAAATCGGTCCAGTAGATCCTGAGAAAAAAAATCTTCTCCAAAGATACTAGTTGTATTTTTATCTGTGTTACTAGTGCAGCTACATGGTTGAAATTTGGCGTGAGTTTGTAACCCATCAGACGCAACTTTTGGCCAAAATTTGGAACGAATGCGCGAGGGGGCCGCTCACCCCTACTTAGCCGGATGGCCTTTAATTTGTAAGCAAAAAACAACCCAAACGAATAAAACTCATGTCTATCAAATATCTGCACCCGATCACTACTCACATGTCAGAGACGTTGGATATTTTAGAACCCAAATATACGATAAATCAATTATCTGAGCATCATTCACCAACGTACCTTCACCATTAACCGTGGGAAGTTTCAATCCCCGTTGAAATATTTTCCGGCATGCTGTAACTGACATTTTATGGCTGCACAGAACTGTCAAAACGAAAACATTTTTTTCTGAGCAATTAGACATTTCTGACTGAAAGTCGGCCGGCCTATCCCAGTATAATGGACATGCGGTTAAATAATCATAATTAATCTTGATTCATTAACGAAACTAACTTGTTGGTCATCGCATGGAATTGTCTCCTTTACTTAAGAGTGACTTTAGAGTTCATCTCTTGCAACTTTTACGTTTTGGTGCTCGATAGAATCAAGAGCAGGACTTTTTTCTGTACACTAATTGTTGGCAATGCATTCAAAAGCGCAATAGCACCTAGCGCAATAGCACGGGATGAGCGTAAAAAGGGAGATGCGTGAAAAGGGACTGTAGGCTTCGAATTTCTACGCTGTTAAGAGATACGTAACAAGTTCGACAAACGTAGCTACCAGTGAAAAGGTTATATTATTCTTTAATTATGTTTGGGGTTCCGATTCCTCGGAACACAGTTTTAGTAATCGACGCAAGATACGGAAATATATCATCGGCTTAGCTTATGTTCGCAGTGTGTTCGTTGCTCGTAAGCGGATGAAGGGCCTTCTATTCGCTCTCGGGCCAGGTACGCTTGCTCGTACAATCGATGATAAGCCCGCTCGGAAGGTTTTACAACAGTGTATGTAATTGATTCGGTGCTACTCGGACATCTTGCGTAGTTAAAAATACAAACTTGTCTAGAACAGATGAAGTTGGAGGATTTGACGTGGAGCAAAGATGCGGTATGAACCGCGATGATGAATAAAAGATTTCACGTTCTACCTAATTCAAGTGACTGACGTCGACGGATGATAATGGAAGTGAGTTCAATTAGTGGGGATGGAACACTGACTTTTCGTGGTATACTCCTTCACAAAGTAGAAATTAAGAGAAGTTTCATTCATGGGGGAAGGAGTGTATTTCCGTGATGCATTTTGCTTAGCGTGAAAGAAAGGACTTCTAGCTCGTGATTGGGTCACCGTTTTGATAAACACAATCGCTGCTCTATTTCTGAGAATTGAGTTGAACGCACGTGTTTTCCGTATGTCTAGTTTTACGACCGCTGAAGTATTTTGACTCGGATGACGCTTCCTTGCAGAGTTATTTGGATCTCAAGATGAGGGATTATCGCTTGGTGAAGTCCCTGTGTTCTTTTTCCGCTTCAATCTTCTAGGAACCTTTCGGGGCTATACGTATATTTCTTCATATAGGGTCCGTTATGAAAGTAATGCGCATTTTCTAAAAAAAATAGATTTTTGATTTATCGGTACAAATGCTTAAAATTATTCGAAATTGTCTCCTCCTGCATCAATGCATTTGTGGAGACGTGTCCGCCACGCCTGGAAGGCACCCTGCAACTCTTCCACAGGAATGCCTTAAGAACGTTGTGACATGCGTTTGGATTTTTCCGTGGTTTCTCATTGCTTTCCTTTCAGCTCACTCTTCAGTCGGGGGAAAAAGTCACACGGAGCTAAATCGGGACTGTAAGGGGGCTGAGGGACCACTGGGATGCTGTTCGGGGCCAGGAAGTTGGTTACGATGAAGACCGTGTGGCTCGAGAACCTCCTCCCGGCCTTCCTTGAACGTCTTGTGCCTCCTCCCGGATTGTGATCTTGAAATGCAGTCGTCCCTAAACGCCTCTTGGAGCATCTGGAATATTTCGGTAGTATTATTTCCAAGCCGCACGCAAAACTTGATAGCTTACCGCTGTTCAAGCGAACCCTTCATCACGCCGTGTTACAAAGGCAAAAAAACACCCTTCACGCAAACACACGTCCTTCCGCTCTCACTGCTCGGAGCGAAATGAGATCGGGCGCGTTTGAACGGGCAGACCCCCCACCACATTCTCCGACCGGTCCGAGCGCGCTGTAATGGATATTCGCGTCACTATAAAATCCTGCGCATTACTTTCATAATGGATCTTGTATATATGTTTAAGGCCAGCGTCATTCTTGCCTGGGATAGAATGCGGCATGCTTGCTTATTATCGATAACTTACATTTCCGCCTTGGTAGGGCTACGTCTAAAGAACATGTACCGGCTAAAAATGAGGGTGCCACTATCTCATTAGTGGTTGTTCACGATTTCCATGGGAAATCGCGTAGGACCCGCGTCTTCGCCGGAACTTAATACGATAAGAGAAGGCGAAAAGAAGAAATACACTGTGCGCACTTGGTTGCAACATCGCAGTATTCACTTATATTTGAATGCAATGAATTGTATACATAGATATTGTTCTTAAATATTTTGTTGTCCATCGCCTTTCATTGAATGACACAGCAAAAGTATGTAGAAATGGGCACAATACAGACGAATTGCGTGTGAATAACGTAACACAAACAATTTTAAATAACAAAACGAGATTCGACCTTCTTCACTTGACTCACATCAGTACTTTGTTGCCATGCCCTTACAAGGGGGCATTCCCTACTCGTCATCACCGATTTCGCTCAAGTTTATAGGAGATGCAGGGCTTGGCTAGAAATGAAAATACCCGAAGTGGGAACTCCAGATAGCCAAGCGTTTAGAACATAAAAATGTTGACACGGTTCTCGCACCGTATAAGCTATTTACGCATGTTTTCCAAGCAGCGGTTGGCGTAGCGGTAAGAGCTCGGACTAGTAATTCGATGGTCGTGGGTTCGACTCCCCGCGTGGAGACTTTTTTTTCTGTTTGTATCTTTTTCTCAATTTTTATATTATTCATTTTCCAACTACGCAAAGAGGTGAATAACTTATTTTATTTATTTATTTATACGCAAAAGGCATGGTAAAGGAAAAAAATGGGATTTCGGACTTTTCATCAAGGGATTGTAATTAAAGCGCATACGAAAAAACTTTGTACATGAAAATTTAAAACTTTATTCGTTGACAACTTTTTTCTACCTGCGCCAAGAATCTATTGTTCGTGTACAGCCGCCAGGAGCGACCTTCAGGTGAAAACGAATCGTATTGTGAAACGACTATTCACGTTCATGCCACATTCCCCAAGGAGGGGAAATAGCCGATAAAGGAGAAAGAAGAAGAATTCCTGTTTGAACACGTCGGGAAAGTTCGCAACTCCAAATATTCCACGATTATGCGCTCATTAAAAAAATGACGTCCTATATGCCTTTTGCGTATAAATGAATAAATAAAATAAATGATTGACCTCCTTGCTTAATTGGAAAATGAATAATATAAAAATTGAGAAAAAGATCGAAAAAGAAAAAAAAGGTCTTCACACAGGGAGTCGAACGCACGACCATCGAATTACTAGTCCGAGCTCTTACCGCTACGCCAACCACTGCTTGGCAAACATACTAACGTAAATGGCTTATGCGGTGCGAGAGCCGCGTCAACATTTTTATTTTCTAAACGCTTGGCCATCTGGAGTTTCCACTTCGGGTACTTTAATTCCTAGCCAAGCCCTGCATGCCCAATAAATTTTAGCGAAATCGGTGATGACGAGTAGGGAATGCCCCCTTATTAGTAGCGATAACCGCGGCCCATCAACGAGGCATGTACACTATTAATTATGAGATCCATCCTTGTGGCAAGTTTTCCTATTTATATCGCAAATGATTCGACAATTTCGCCTTGTTGGAATGATTTTTGTTGCAACACGGTCGTTCAGGTCTTGCCACAAATGCTTATCCGGATTTGAGTGCGGTGATTGCGATGACCAGTCGAGAAGGCGTAGTTTTGATCTTTGAAGAAAATCTTTTACAAGACGTGAAGCATGTTTGCGGTCGTTATCTTGTTGAAAACCCCAACCAAACGGCATTTTCTTTATTGCCAATGAGAGTTTATGGTCCTGCAAAATATTTCTGTAGATTGTAGCATCCATAATGCCTTGAATTTCTACCAGCGGACAAACGCCGTCATCAGAAAATTCTCGCCAGAATTTAATGTCCCCGCTACCGTGTTTTACCGTAGGAATTTCATATCTTACGTTGAATCTGGTACCTATTGGACGTCCCAGGTATTTACGGCCATCACTTTCGATCAATTGAAATTTGGATTCATCGGAAAAAAGCATCTTTCGCCAATCTGATGCTGTCGAAAACTGATTTTCTTTCAAAATTAAATCTGGCCTTTTGATTTTTTCTACTGATGAGTGGCTTTTTACACCAATGCGTCCAATCCGTCCTACAGCCTTCAGACGACGAGATACTGTACTTCGACTAATGGTGGTATGATTTTCAACTACGTTGTTCTCTCGAAATGCCATGCTGGAGTTTGTCGTGAATTTATAATGCACTTCCTTTTTATAATTTTGTCAACGATCTCCATAGTTTTTGATGGTCTACCACTTCGACTTTTGTCACACCACCAATTTGTTAAATGATTTTTACGAATAATACGATTGACCGTATTTTTTCCAATGGATGAAGTAGTCGCAATATCGCGAGAACTCTTTCCTTCTGAAGAAAGTATTAACACGATTGGACGAACCTTAATATTCGTGTTTCGCCATCGCGGCCAAAGTAATACTGATTTTTCATTGTCATGCATATTTTGAAACTAGTACGAAAGAAAATGCATACAAACTGTGCACACGAAGCCGGGCGAGATCCGGCCCGATACTTTTGCACACCACTGTATATCTGATGAATGATAAAAAAGATAAACTTCTACCAAACTAACTTACAGTTTTTATTATCGTGCAAAAGCTATACAGTCAAAATAGATATTAAAATAGCCGCATAATTCGATGGTAAAAATCCTTCATTACGTTCTAAATGGCATAAAATTCGAATTACCGTCCGGTTCTTCATCACAATGAATGAAAAAACTAGCGGAATCGTATGTGGGCAAAATTTTGTAGCCAATCAGAGATACGTTCCTCTGAAAGTGGCCGGCATTAGTTCACGAAAATTTGTCTGAACCAAATTACTAAAGAAAGCACGAGATATTAATTGATTCTACTGTTGGAAAACGATTTTTGTGAGATACTAAAATAGTATCGAATTCGAAGGTACATACTTGAAAAAACCCCGTGCTACGCATCATCGTCATTGGAATTCCTCGATGACTGCACGTCATCCTCGTTCCGAACTCGGAACAATGCCAACGTGTGCGGTTACTGGTTCCTCAGGCACCCTAGTTCTACATATTGATCAATCACTGAAGCCATATGTCAGGCTTTTTTATGAAAGCCAATGTACACTTAGGTGTCCAACGCATATCCGATGCTTTTAGTTGCTAGTTTTGAACGAGCATAGTAGAATATCCCTAGACGCATGTCGGAGACGCATGAAACTAGCTAGTCCCATCGACTAGCCTATAATGCTCCGCCTTTATTGTTTCCAAATCTATTCGGAAGACAATTTGAAGAAGAAGTAATCTATGAAGTCATCGTCGTTACAAAAAGTTCATGTAACTTGTTTGACTTTTCCTCTCTCTCTCTCTCTCTCTCTCTCACACACACACACACAAACTAGCATACTCCGGATCCTCTAGCGCCAAAGCGGAGACTAATTTACACTACATTTCATACTGGAGGAGTGGCGAAAGTACTGGCGGTTTTACTATGCCGGTGATTTTTAAAGCGGTTGATGCTTCCTATTTCCAGTATGACCAATCAGTTTTTTGGTTTCACGTACGGCTGAAGGAGAAATATATTAATAGAAAGATGAATATATGGAGAGAAGCGTAGATGAAAAGAGGCCGTACGAGAGAAGAGCGCAGACAAAATGTAACGACTCAGCAGAAACGAGGATTCGTTCGTACGTTTCACTCCGAGTTTTGCTCGCTCCGGCTGCATGTAATGACTGGTAATTAGAGTGTCGTGATAGCAGCCACCACAAAACCAGTTATCTCTCTACGTGCATCGATCCCGCTTAAATCACCGGGATGTTATCCAATGGATAGTCAGAACGGCGATTGGATCTGTCATTACATCCAACGCGGAGCCTTTGCAGCCTCTATAGATCGAATGCAACAAACGCCACCATTGTCGTTGTCTTTTACTCGTATTCCTTTAGCCGTAAAGCGTTTCTGCGCACCCTTTCTTCTCTCGTTTCTCTTTGACTTTTGTCCCTAACACCTCAGTCATGCATCACGTTCTTCTTCCCATTTTTCTTTTTTTTTCATGGCCGTTTTATCACACGGGGATCCATCAACGCTGCATAGTCCTATGCATACCTCCACAATCATATACACCCGTTTCAGACATCTTTTCCTCATACTTGGTTTCTTTACATTTTTTACTTCTCGGCTTCTCTATTACTATCGTACGACGCACTTGGTGCAGATAGTCGACTGTACCTGAGTATACATATGGAAAAGTGTGCGCATACGCTGTTCACTGCCACACTTCCTCATTTGCTACATTCTCGTCTTGGCCCGGTTGCTCAAAAGGCTGCGACGGATCTTTTCTACCATCTAAATCATACTGCCTATTCTCAAGTCCGTATAATTACCGCACCACGCGCATGTAATAGCAGTGTCTCAAGAAGATTGACACTTGGTGTAAAATTCATCGTGGCGCTTTCGAAGGGAATTCGTTTCGTCTCTTCGTGCGGCGCGACTTCCTCGCGTATATGTATAAGAGTATCAGGTGGTTTAGCTGAGATGCGTCAAACACTCTGTTACTATCGTGATAACCGAAACAAATTAAGAAGATGCTATGCACCGTACTCCTTCAATTTGGCTCCATCTGTACCGCTCGAGCATAGGTTCTCCATCTTGTAGATATGCGGATAATCGATTTGTCGATAACCGCTATTTTAAAAAATTCCACCGTAGGCCCTGAATAAATACTACGCCAAAATGTACCCCCGTACGCTACTGCGTTTGGTCACTGCACGTTAAACTAAAAATTTTCCGAACGACCGCATACTGCGACACATCACGACTGCTCACCGATGTCCATAATTACATATAAATACATTTATTCGTTACTCGATATTCAGATCGTGTCTTCACGGGCAAAGGCAAAAGCGATATGATCTTTCCGCAATGTTAAAATTAATAATACATTGATTTTGATAATAGCGCATCCCTCGAAATTTGAGCCACAGGTGAAAGCAAGCACCTGAGTTCCACTTATATCTATCAGAACATTTTTCAGTTAAGGGGTGCAGCCAGAATTTTCAAAAAATGAATTTTTTATACATTTTCTTGAAGTGTAATGTTTCGAAAATATTCCCTGAAAATTTCAAGTCAATCCGATGAATAGTTTCCTGGATATATCACAATTACCCGCGTAGAAATTTTGATAGGGCGCAAATCACGGCCCGATCAGGTTGCCTGACTGCCCTGGCAGGGCTCAGGATCACTAATGAAGCAGCCTGAAAGGGCCCTCCTAGGAAATGTAACGTTATGTCACATATGGGCCTGACCAGGTTGCCTGATGAGGTCCCTATCAGGTTGCCCGATCAGGCCCTCATCGGGTTGCCGAATCGGGCCCTTATCGGGTTTCCTGTCCGGCTTCCTAGTCTGGCCCCTGTCGGGTTGCCTAACCAGGCGTTTATAATATTGCCTGATTAGGCTATTATCTCCCTGGCGCGGTCAGAGCACATACGGATCAATTTTAAATCCTAGTAAATATTTTTAACATATTTTTTTTATTAAAACCAGTTGCAAAAAAATTAAATTGAAAAATGAAATAAAATGTTTAATACTGTGTAGTTACTTTCATTCGACTAATAGAGTTATCACTTATGTCGTATTTTTATTCCTCATCGTGCGGTTGCCCTCTCAGTCCTTGGCATTGTTGATCATCTTCTCAACCGCTTGCTCAAAGACTTTTGAATGGATCGGAGCTGCGTTCTCCGCGTTCGAGAATTTTGTGATAACGGCTCCTATAAAATAAACATCGTACTATTGATGATTCTTATATACATACAGTTGAGGCCTTTATTAAGCGTTATGCATATGATTTATCCGTACCCGATCATTTAATTTAATTAAATAAAGTATATATATATATATATATAATAAATATATCTGTACATTTAGCATTTGCGTAAGAATAACATATGTTGAACACTTATAAACTTCGTTATAGGTTATAGATACCTTGTTTCCACGACGACGATGACTCATCTTTATTCTGATCAGCGCTCTCACATTTACGGAGCTGCCGAAATCTTCGAACAAGCATCCGTGTTGCATAAAGTTTTTTGTCGTGAGAGTCCATAACACCGTTTTTTAATATAAATCAGAAATACATCGCAACTGAAAAGCAAAGCGCGATGCTGTCGAATCGAAGTTTCCACGTCACAAATAAAAGTTATGAGCATCGCCTGCTGAGGCAGTTATAGGGCAAACCTGTTTATGGCCTTATCAGGGAAAGCCTAGTAGGGCCTTACCTGAGAAAGCCTGCATAGGGCATTATCATGGAAAGCCCTAGTAGGGCCTATCAGGGCAAGCCTTGGTAGGGCCCTATCGGGGAAAGCCTTAGTAGGATCTCATCAGGGACGGCCTTAGTAGGGCCATTTTAGTACAGCCTGATTTAGGGCCTAAATACTTCCGGCCCGGTCGGGGCCGCATCAGGATGTCCATAATAGGTGTTACCCGTGTCACACCCCGATCGGGGCCTGATCCTTGGTCAGGCTAACCCTAAGAAATTTCTACGTAGGTAGTGAAGGGGCGTCGGGTCCTAATGGCAGGTAACGGACGGCAGCTGCAAGCAACCGGTTTCGACCGCCGCCCCCCCCCCCCCTATTATTAACGATACTAACCGGAGAGGCAGAATGTTTCGAAGACAACAACAAATTAATATTTTGGAAGCTTCCACATCGGCAGAAGCCCTATTGTATGGGCCAGGAACTGATGATTCGATGTAAGTAATTTTTGAATTAGTATTTCTATACACAAATCAAGTGTAAAATTGGACAACTCTTTCAGAAATGTTCACACATTTATTACTCAAAAACGATGTACTTCAGCAAAATTTTATAAAGAATACTTTCGTTAAAATTGCCCAAAATGTTTTTAAAAAATAATTCATCCCGAAGAAGTTTTATTTTTTGAAAAAATTGTTTTAACAATTGGCTATAAACAATTGAATGCTCTACTTTTCAGCAAAACAATTGTGATATTCGGATTCGGCGGATCAAAATACGTAAAAAAAGCTTAGCTTCATCCATTGAGCTCAAAATTTTACGAACATATAAAACCGTATCCACATAGAAAAACTTTAAACGCGTTTTTCTCGCAACTATGTTTTTCAAGTCGGTGACCACTATAATTCAAACACCACTCGATGGATTTTGATAAAATTTGATGTGCTAAGGGGTAGCATTAAAAAATAGTCCTTAATCGGAGGATTTTCATTTTTGTTGAAAATTACTATTTTTTTCAACAATAAACGACCGATTCTTTGGTCGAACATCGAAAGTTATCTGTCGAAAGCCGCCATATTGTTAGTTAAAAAAAAGCTTTGATTAAGGACTAGATTTATTATTGGACTAATAATTTTTTTTTGGTTTTTTCATTTCAGATCATCCAGTAAAATTTTCCGATGTTCACCGCAAAGCACTACATGTCGAAGGGGGTCCGACAAAGATGGCGATATTTTTATAAATAATTAATATTTTTCTTCGAAAATGTATACAAGTCAAGTTGAAATATAACATAAAAAGTCTGTGCAACCACTTTTGTGAAACAAACTTAATTATATAGAAAAAAAATATATTGCAAATGCTCGTTTTTTCACGCCTCTGACTGCATCTCACTCCTTAAACATGTTTGTGCCGAGTGTATTGGAGAAACGATATTTGATCTGTCTGCAACTACAGTCTAAAAATAATGTCAAATATTCGTATCATTGCTAAGCCGCTATATATCTAAATAAATTTCTCAGGTAAATAAAATAAAGATGGAAAAAAGAATTCTGAAAAAAGTGCTTAGCGAGTTCATGCCAAAAGCTATTAATCATCAAATGCATGTGTATTCAGCTCAAGAACTCACCAAATATATTCTTTGAGATTCGTCGGTTTCACCGCATATTTACCTTTTTTTCAATTGGCAATCGATGTGGCTGTCTTTCTTCGATTTCTTGTTCTCAACTCTACCATGTGTATTTAGCTATGAATGATCAAATGCTGGTGCACTTTGCGTATGAACTCACCAATTACATTCTTCGAGCTTTGTTAGATGTATCGCATACTTACCTCTCCTTCCTAGTGGATGTGCCTGCCTTTCTACGATCTCTTGTTATCAACAGTTTTACAGACGTGTGTTCACTGAATACATGCACCAGTGAATTATTAGAACATACATCGGTGAAAAGGATATAACACCGAGTGGCCTCTGCACAATACGATTTAAGGGGTAAGGCCACTGTAAATTTTTTGAAAAATCGATTTTTTTTTATTGGCTTAAAAAATAGTTTAAACCCTCTAGAATAAGAAAAAAAAAAGGTCCTGTGCGAAAAAAAATTTGTTGTCCTTAGGAAATGAAGGTCGCCGCCAAGCGTGTCAAAACTTGCTCCGAAACGACTGCAATTATATCGGAGATGGCGATTCCAAAACTTTCAAAGGCATCGTGGATTCGAAGCCTTATGAAAATGTTGATGTTAAAAAAAAAGAGTGCATAGATCACGTGCAAAAAAGAATGGGCACTCGATTGAGAAACTTAAAAAAAGGAACAAAAGGTCTCGGGGGAAGAGGAAAACTCACTGCCAAATTGATTGACGAACTAAGCATTTATTACGGCTTAGCAATCCGTCGAAATTCCGATTCCATCAAAAATATGAAAAATGAGATCTGGGCAACCCTTTTTCACAAAATGTCAACGGATGAAAAGCCTCAGCACGAAAAATGTTCGGAGAATTGGTGCAGTTGGAAGAAAGCGAAAGCAGAAAATGCCTTGGATGCGCATCATCACAATCAGCCAATGAGTGAGGAGGTTTATCAAGCCATCAAACCCATCTACATGGAATTGAGCCGGGACGAGTTGCTGGAGCGTTGCTTGGGGGCCTATACTCAAAACAATAACGAAAGTTTCAACGCTACCGTTTGGAGTTTGGCCCCCAAATCATTCTCAAGCGGAAAAACTGTACTAGATATTGCGACGGATATCGCTGTTTGTATATTCAATGGCGGCCTTACCAACGTCTTGCAAATATTCAAGATGTTGGAGGTGGAAATTGGTGTACAGTTATATAATTTCTGCATCGAAGCCGACGCCAAACGCATCACGCACGCGGAGACATCTCTGAGCGACGCGGCCAAAAGTGCGCGCGCGCTCCAAAAATCAACCAGGAAAGACGAAGAAGACGAAAATTTGGCTATCGAAGGACAAATGTATGGTGCTGGGATTGCAGACTAACGGTAAAAAATTTTTTTAACTTCTTTTTTTAATTTTTTCCAATAAAAAACTATTCGCAAAACTTTAAATGCGTTTTTCTCGAAACATGGTTTTTCAAAATGGCACGCAGCATAACTCGAACAATTTTCATTTTTTTTACTTGAATATTTAACCAGATGTGAACATTTACATTATCTTGAGAATGTCGATTGGAATTTTCAAGAACTTTATTTATTGATTTTTTATTAACAAAAAACTTGCCGTTTTTTTCGTCAAAAATCAATTTTTTTTTCAAACGCACGCCAAATCCACAAAAATTGATACTTTTTAAAATCCGATCGACATTCTCTAGCTATAGCCCTCTGGATTAATGGTTTTTTTTTGTTCTAGATTCAAAAGTGCACCAGTGGTGCTGCGTGCCGCGGAGCCCTGGAAGCAAAACATGTCCCGGGAAGATAGCTGTGGAACCGCCATTTTGTTTTTTTTTTTACTGTAAAAAAATTTTATAATAAAGTTTAATGTATGCCCGATAACACCATTAAAAGTTTTTTTTCAAATACCTTCAATTTCGGGAGCAAAAAATTAGTGAAAAAACCTTTTTTTTTGGGCCGTTACAGTGGCCTTACTCCTTAAGGGGCTATACCAGTGTGAACGCTGAAAATTTGGGTGACCTTCGGGATTTTTTTAAAGAAAAGTACTCAATTAAATATTTCGGATAATTAATAATATATTTGGCTATATTTGACCTATATTACATAATTTTTCATAGAAAAGTATTGAGATCCAAGCGATTTATGCGCTGCCTTCGGAGGCGCCAAAACAAAAAGTTCCTCCACTGCTGACATTATTCCGGCCGATTGAGTAGCCGAAACTGAAAAAAGATAAAATGTCGTTAAACTGAAAGGTATTTCCTGTATAATGACGTAGGAATTTGGAAAAATATAAAAATCTAACAAAATGGCGTAGTTATGAAAAAAAAGTCTGTTTTCTTACCTATAAAATGGTCGTTTTTTTCAATACCAAATCGTCAATTTTTATCCAATCAAAAATATCCTACGTCGTTGTAGAGTAAATATATTCAAGATTACTCAGTTCAAATTTCAAGTCAATCGGATAATTGCTCTATGAGGTACAATGTTAGCAAATTTGAAATATCTCATTTCGAGAAAAACGCGTTGAAAGATTTAACTATCGATTTTATACCTACGAGCGGTTGCTCTTTAGAAAGCTGCCATTCAGGGAGTATTAGAGATACGGCGTTGACATTTTTACAGGATATTCTTGAAAGTATAAACTGTCGAAAAAGGCAAAAAAAAATCGATTTTTTAAAAGTGTCACACTGGTATAGCGCATTAAGAATCACCATAATATTTACGACGACAATCCCCCTGCTTGGTTACGTTGAGCCAAACCGGCCCACGATTGAGTTGTTCGCTTGTACTAATTCTAGAATCAATGTCGAGATTTTTTGAGTCTCCTAATATGAGAATGTCTTCCGCGAAAGAAAATGCCCATTGAAAACCTCGCCATCAAGTTTCACCCATAACACATTGCGCAATCAATTTAGCGTCTAAGCGGTGCTTAAAAGTACAAGAGGCCTTTCGAAAGTTGCATGCATACTCCAATGCTGAATCATCCTTGAAAACGAGTGTACAGTGATAGTATTGGAAGACTGAAAACATGTTGCATGAATAAGCACTCACGCCGACGTACGTCTTACGTACCTATTTCGTTAATGCCTCATGTCACGCGTTGAGAAAGTTTAAAATACTGGCGAATGACATTAAGTTCTTCTCGCCATCCATTTTCATGCATATCTCAACGGCCCCGTATACCATTTTTCTCTCACCTCCATTAGCTAAATACCCTCCGCGTCGACTTTGCCAAAAAGTTTGCGACAGTTTCGTCCCGACGATGGTAGAGATCGAATTTGCTGAAACGGGATGTCCATAGCGGGGAAGCAAAAGAACAGCGCGATAGACAAACAGCGCTATCTATACACCAAGCACAAACAGGGAACTCTGTCTTGTGGTATCATTGCACACAAAGAAGAACGATAAAAGCAGGTGGCACAGCGCACCGGAGAAAGGTGAGGTTGGGGAAAGGAGGATGCCTACGCGACGCCCGACGATAGAGCACGTATAATACTGAGATCCGAAGACCTTCGGTCTTTATGGGAGGGGCAGCAAACCAAGCGCTCGCTTTAACTTTTCTCCGATTGTCCCCTCGGTTTCGGAATAGTTGGAATTTAACGGCGAAAGAAGCGAAGAGCGGAAAAGAGCACGAAATAGAGGTCCGCATCGACTCATGGCTGCCACCAAGTACACACACGCATGCGTGTGTATGTGTATATATATATATATATATATACATAGTTGTGTATAGGTGAATAGTTGCTACTAGGCGAATTGAGACGTTTTTGTGGACGTTCACGCAGCCTCTTTATTACCCCGAGTGGCCCATTGCCCGTTCGCCAAGTGCGCGTTTTTACGCGAGATAAGAATCGAAATCGATGATATCCGTTTGAAGCAAAAGCGAAGTAGGAACCGGGAGGGCTAAAGGATCGAAGTTCAAACGGGAACTGGCCGAGTCCGCTATATATCCAAATACTTTTTATTCTGGGAACTAGTATTGCTTTGCTTCCACCCTGCCGATACAATAGGGTGGTGTGGGTCTTATCTTTGCTTCTTATGGGCGTTTATACTTTACAAAGTGGAGGTCATCTCACAAGCTTACCAAACTTCTTATTTGCCTTACATTTTAATAATTTATTGCTTTTCGTTTTCGCCTTTTTACCGTAATTTTTCGGATATTCAAATTCCGTCACTATAGACGTTCGCACATGCCTTAACTGTTTTTGCGGGAATAACACCAGTTACCTACCCTGCGCACATTGAGCATGTCTGTCATGCATTTATTTCATAAATGGCGTCTTTTCAGAAGCGAGGGTGAAACAAAAATTTCATCGTGACAGTGAAATAATGAAATATTGACAATCCTTTTGAGAGAGAGAGAGAGAGAGAGAGAGAGAGAGAGAGAGAGAGAGAGAGAGAAAGAGAGAGAGAGACCTCATCAAATATTACGGTTGCCTGAATTGGAGGAAAACGATTTTCTCAACACAACAGCAATGAGCCATTGAAAAGAAAAAACTAACTGGTCGCACATTTGTTCAATAGTAGCACAATGAAATTGTTATAATTTTATAAACGTTGCATTAGTAGTGTTACGTCCTGACTCAACCCAGTTTAGTATAAATATAACGAACATTAAATTCATGAAAATTATCGCAAGAACGTAGAAAATGTATTGCTATCGCGAGACTCGCGGGTTACCCGAGACCCGGGCTATCGGAGGTTTGCATTACCGAAGTCCCGGGCAGCGCAGTCTCTTCCATGAAGTGTAGCGTCAACAAGATCGCGCCTGTGGGAACAAAGCAACGAAACTAATTCCACGACATCAGAGATTCTCCCCATCCGCAAATGAACAATAAAATGGGACTAAGAGGCCCTGACAGTCAGTCTAAGATTCGCGGGCTCATGACAACGTTGGAGCTTCCTCGAACTCAAGTCTCCTAGGAGATTTGGGTTGGAAGTTCTGTCGGGATAAAAGTATAAAGTTAGTGCGAACCTAACAATAACAAAGAGTCTTTCGCGCGCGCGTACTCCTCTAGTTCTCTTACTTGAGTCCCTTCAAAGGGAGACCCGGCTTTTCGATCCAACTGTCTAAATTTTGTTGTAACTAAGTTAGTTTATTTTAATATAATCACACGTGTTAAATGCAAATAGCCCCGCGAGTTGAGTTATTGCAACGATCCTCCCGTCTTCCGCGACAGCGACAGCAGATCCTACGTTCCCGGGTCAGCGAGAAACGCAAGGGCAACCACGGTGTGAGTGGAGACTGCTGCCTGTCGACGGACGACTATCGAAAACGTCATGAGGGATAAATCTATTTCTCAATAGACAACGAAAGGTAGGTGAAGTGCTTTACACATAATCAAATCGTAAAACGTCGCCAGCGCAGTGTGCTCCGGTCCCCGGTCCGTGCCTACGGGTCCAAAAAAGGAGCAACCCTTAATTAACTCGTTAAGGAGTAAGGCCACTGTAACGGCCCAAAAAAAAAGGTTTTTTCACTAATTTTTTGCTCCCGAAATTGAAGGTATTTGAAAAAAAACTTTTAATGGTGTTATGGGGCATACATTAAACTTTATTATAAAATTTTTTTACAGTAAAAAAAAAACACAATGGCGGTTCCACAGCTATCTTCCCGGGACATGTTTTGCTTCCAGGGCTCCGCGGCACGCAGCACCACTGGTGCACTTTTGAATCTAGAACAAAAAAAAAAAAAAACCATTAATCTAGAGGGCTATAGCTAGAAAATGTCGATCGGATTTTAAAAAGTATCAATTTTTGTGGATTTGGCGTGCGTTTGAAAACAAAATTGATTTTTGACGAAAAAAACGGCAAGTTTTTTGTTAATAAAAAATCAATAAATAAAGTTCTTGAAAATTCCGATCGACATTCTCAAGATAATGTAAATGTTCACATCTGGTTAAAATTTCAAGTAAAAAAAATGAAAATTGTTCGAGTTATGCTGCGTGCCATTTTGAAAAACCATGTTTCGAGAAAAACGCGTTTAAAGTTTTGCGAATAGTTTTTTATTGGAAAAAATTAAAAAAAGAAGTTAAAAAAATTTTTTACCGTTAGTCTGCAATCCCAGCACCATACATTTGTCCTTCGATAGCCAAATTTTCGTCTTCTTCGTCTTTCGTGGTTGATTTTTGGAGCGCGCGCGCACTTTTGGCCGCGTCGCTCAGAGATGTCTCCGCGTGCGTGATGCGTTTGGCGTCGGCTTCGATGCAGAAATTATATAACTGTACACCAATTTCCACCTCCAACATCTTGAATATTTGCAAGACGTTGGTAAGGCCGCCATTGAATATGCAAACAGCGATATCCGTCGCAATATCTAGTACAGTTTTTCCGCTTGAGGATGATTTGGGGGCCAAACTCCAAACGGTAGCGTTGAAACTTTCGTTATTGTTTTGGGTACAGGCCCCCAAGCAACGCTCCAGCAACTCGTCCCGGCTCAATTCCATGTAGATGAGTTTGATGGCTTGATAAACCTCCTCACTCATTGGCTGATTGTGATGATACGCATCCAAGGCATTTTCTGCTTTCGCTTTCTTCCAACTGCACCAATTCTCCGAACATTTTTCGTGCTGAGGCTTTTCATCCGTTGACATTTTGTGAAAAAGGGTTGCCCAGATCTCATTTTTCATATTTTTGATGGAATCGGAATTTCGACGGATTGCTAAGCCGTAATAAATGCTTAGTTCGTCAATCAATTTGGCAGTGAGTTTTCCTCTTCCCCCGAGACCTTTTGTTCCTTTTTTTAAGTTTCTCAATCGAGTGCCCATTCTTTTTTGCACGTGATCTATGCACTCTTTTTTTTAACATCAACATTTTCATAAGGCTTCGAATCCACGATGCCTTTGAAAGTTTTGGAATCGCCATCTCCGATATAATTGCAGTCGTTTCGGAGCAAGTTTTGACACGCTTGGCGGCGACCTTCATTTCCTAAGGACAACAAATTTTTTTTCGCACAGGACCTTTTTTTTTCTTATTCTAGAGGGTTTAAACTATTTTTTAAGCCAATAAAAAAAATCGATTTTTCAAAAAATTTACAGTGGCCTTACCCCTTAAATAGGAGGTAACATCCCGTGCCGTCGCAATAAGCACAAACCTGGGACGTAACAGTAGTAAGAAGGACATTTTGGAATTCAAGACATGCAGCTATATTCTGATTTGTCTATTTGATCAACACTATTTCAGGGGTACAAATAATCGACTTATGCAATTGACGCTGTAAAGGAGACTACAAGTCTTCAGCCCGATAAAAAAGTGAATGTTGACATTTTTTTTTGGACACTGTCGATAGAATGAAAATTCTGTTCAGTGGCCTTTATTCTGTATATCTTAAAGTAACTTTACAAATTTTCTCAGAATATTTTGTAACACAATGGCGGCGCTGAAGCTGGATGAAGCGAATCACCTTGTTTGATAGCATTCTGTGGCCAACAGGAGTTCCCATCCAGTGTTTTACCTGAAAAGAAAATTCAAAATAATTTGAATTCGAGATAAGAGATACCTTCGAAGTACGTAGGACATTTGAAAAAAATCGATTTTTCGTGAAATGGTGCATGTTTGAAAACATATGTTTTTTGGCAAGAAATAATCTCCGAAAATAATTTTTTGGCCAAAGTTCTCAACGTATTCATATCATTCGGTAAAGAATTGGCGATGGAACGTTGCAGACCGCAGGGCACGACCAGATAAAGGTGCCTCTTTATCCTACTTTAACGCCGCCAATTTGTTACGTAAACTTGTGAAAAAAATTGTTACGATAATGAATCTACCTGCAGAATTGCTTCACGCGACTTCTTCGTGTGTTTCCATCGCACCATAATTTATTTAACTATTTATTTCGCTGGCGTATATGTTCTTGTCTCGAAAATCTTCGTTTGCAGACAAAATTACCCACACCTTGGGGCCTTGGAGTCTCGACCACAGAATAAATGGGTTCAGATTACAAGTCTCCGATTTTGCTACATTATATCTAGACAAACAACGGTTATAAGCTTTGCTCTTCAATTATTCATCGCCTCAGCAGTATTTTCTGATCATTCTTCTATTAAAACTCCATGATACTATTTCACAGAGCACGTTTACATGATATACCATAATTGCGCATGCATGCCATCAGATGCGTCGATGCCACAGTGAATATTATTATTAAGCCTACTATACTTATTTTTATAGAAAGCAAAATTTTCTTTGCACATTTTATGCAAAACTCTCTGAGAAACTGAAGTGGAGTTTGTCAGAATAAAAGGAGCCGCCATGAATTGTTGGAAATGCGACTTTCTAGTTTAATCTGAATTGGTTTGAAATATATATAGCTGCTTTGATACGTACGAGTTACGAAATCACCTAATGAATCGTTCGAATCCCTAGCGAGCTCGCAGATGTGTTTCAGTCAGCAAGGACATTGATAAACTCAAATAATTACGTCGTCCATGTTACCATACGTTGCGGTATATGTAATACACTCGATGTTTAACCCAACCATGTATTCACGCATGCAAACGAGCTGCGTCGTGGGAATTCCATTGGAATTGTGCTTTGTGACTTCTACAATTCCTACCCTAATATACTCGAAAGAGCTACCGAGATATTTATCGGACCGATATCCACCCGAAAACGCTCGATCATTCGCCTTCGCTTCTGGATATAGTATATGTGCCTATATGTGCCATGTATGAGTAGAGAAAACACCAATACATCATGCAGTTTAATTCTCAATTAGCGAATAACAAACGAAAAGAAAGATTTCTACTGTTATTATAATGAAGACATTTGACGCCGGACGTGGACATTTGACGCTGGACACGACTAACTAGCAAGCATTGAAGCACCCAGCGGGACGGAAGAGTAGAAAAGAAAGGCGCCAAAAATGACAGAGGCGCGGTAGTAAACAGACGACGTACTTTGCCAAACGAAATACGAAACGGAATATCGAGGAGCGCGGAAATAGAGAATTATTGAGCATCAACATTATGTATAAACAAAGAAGCACACATCGTATATTATTAGCCGCTTTTCTATACAGCGCGGATTATAACCAAATACTCATTCGAGTACCCATGTGCAGTGGAATATAAAACTTCATCACGGTAAAATATTATGGAAACACAAATGTCTAGCTTCGTTTGACAACTTCTGCTCACTTGACATATTAATATCCTTAAAGCAAAAGCGTGGGTTTGTTAATTGCACTGTAAAGGAAGATATGAAATTTACAATACATTTAAGATACAAAGGAATTGAATTTTACGAACTCAGTAGATGAAATTAAATTTGAAACACTTCTATCGTAAATTTAAAATAGGAACATGAAATTCTAACGTGGATATAAAATTTAATAGATGGAACATGGAATTTCAAAGCCAAGTTTTTAAATTTGTGGAAAATGTATTGCATTAACCCGTGTATTCAATTGAAAATTACCACAGATGTATGATAAATCAACTATAAAAAACAGCTGTAAAAAAGATTTACAGCTGCCTGAAAAATATAATATATGTGAAACTGAATTTTACGATACGTACAATGCATTATCACAACACATTTATTTAAAAATGCGAAACTGGAATTGAAAAAAGAATTCATAAACGCTGATGAAAATCACATGAAACAACGTGAAAATTATATTATATTTACACTACATTTAAGGGACAAAAGAATTGAATTTTACGAACTCAGTAAATGAAATGGAATTTAAGGCACTTGTACCGTAAATTTAAAACAGGAACATGAAATTCTAACGTGGATATAGAATTTAATAGATGCAACCTGGAATTTCCAAGAAAAGTTTGCAAATTTATGGAAAATGTATGGCATCAACCCGTGCCTTAAATTAAAGATTACAACAGTTGTATATTAATTCAAATATAGAAAATAGAGTATTGAAAATACAAAACGCGCTCAACCCACCTCGGCCGTTCGCGACGACCGATGGTCGCGCGTAGTTCGCGTAGCGCCCGAGGGACGGCGTCTTGTTCCGCACTTTCCCATAGCCACTCGCAGCTTCGGTCGGGCATATAACCCGACCACCGGCTACGATCGTCCTGGGACAAAACAGACGCGTTTGCAACTCGTGCACGCGTCGGAGAGTGTCGCAAATTAGAATGTCGTTACCTCTCCATGTCCACGCCAGAGTCGCAGTTCTTGAACTCGCCTATCCGGAAGGAAATTATTTTTCCCTTTTTACGCCGCCCGGTGTTGAAGGAAGAAATATCACAAAAGCCACCTATTTTTACCTCTAGCTCCCGTCGAGAAGGATTAATACGAGTCACATTTTCAGTGGGCTTAATTATCAATTTCTGAAATAAACTTAATACTTAAGATCAGTAATTTTAATACACACCCGTATGTTGATACTAGCAAATGGTTCTTGAATTTAATATACATGGATGTGAACATTTTTTTACACGTACATTATTTTTCAAACGCACTAATATATTAATATTACGGAGCTACACTTTTATTTTAAAAATAACCTGCTTTGGATTTTCAAAATATTATCTGAAATTTTATAAACGGCGTCCGAATAAAAACATCATACACTTGTGTATTAATTTTTATACAGAAGCTTTTTACAGTGTACATTAAAGGTAATACTTTGGTTCGATGAAATTAATACACCCCCGTATGCTGATATTATCAAATGGTTCTCGAATTAATATACACTCGTATATTGATATCAGCAAATGGTTCTTGATTTCAATATACTTGGATGTGATTATTTCTTTACACGTGCATCATTTTTCAAACGCACAGGTATATTAATATTACGGAGCTACACTTTCATTTTTCAAATAACCTGTTTTGGATTTTCAAAATCGTATGTGAAATTTCATAAACGGTATCCGCATAAAAACTTCCTACACTTGTGTATTCATTTTTATACAGAAATTTTTTAGTGTCTTTTCCTTTCGGAAATAAGCCGCATAAATAATGTATAAAAAGGGCAGAGATAAATGTACGCTATGTGTAATTGCAAGGCAATATATGTATTTAGTTGCCTATGCGTATGAAATCAAGAAGGATAACTATACTGGCTTTATAATTTTTAGTATGTTTGCGACGATCAACATAGGAATCGAAGAAAGATATGAAAGGCACTTTCATTTGGAAAAAAATCCTATGATCGAACTCAAGAAATCGTTGGCTATTCAATCAAGACGTTATGACGGCCCTGACGAAAGATGGTGTTGAGATTGTATAGTAACCAGTCAAGTTACCCAGACCGGGAACAATTTGTCAGCAGTCTCTTGTTATGCTTTGTACGATTGACGGAATTTCTCAATGTTTAACAAAAATCTTCTTCTATCAGGCAACTACTCACGATACTTCTCATGCTTCATTCGGGAAATTCAGTTTCACAGACCTGCTATCCTACTGATTGCAAATGAGCAGCACGAAACGCTTTGTGGTAATTTGATAGCACAAAAGCAAATGAAGCGAGACGTTTTTTCTAATCAAATAGGGACAGTATCCACGAAAACGGAGCTACGACAAATCAAGCAATCAACCACGGAATTCATGTCCATCAAAGCTGAGTGTGTCGATTCTATTGGTTGTTGTTTCCTAGCTCCGCCTTGGTGCATACTTGCTCTTAATGATCCGCTTCAGTTTCACCCAGATGGTGTTAGAAATTGGGTCTAACGATACTCATAATAACAATTACCACAGGTTACCTGTTGTGGATATGCTGTCGTGATTTTTTTATCGTTGACGGTACCGCAATCAATTGGTAAGTCCTGGATCGATCATCCATTTTACTAGATTCACCTGCAGGCTACATCCTTACAGTCGATTTTGAATACTCAAAACATCTATACGATGCGCACAGAAATTTACCGCTTTGCCCGACACTCGGAAAGACTCCTGATAAGAATTGAAAAAAGGGTACGTAACAATAACAAGAAACGTTATTCACTTCACTATCGTAATCGGCAACAGCACGTACGCCTTGGACGCCCAATCACGATAAAACGCTGAGTACGGTACACTACGTCATTATACACAAAACTTTACCGCGTACTCTTTTACCCTGACTACATACATATATTGAGTTTAATACTCGATACAAAGCACAGGCTAAGCATAATTGTATTTTGCGCCTCTTCCTCAGATCAGCATGTAGTACCCCTACTCGTTGCCTGAGTAACCACGTATACAAAGTCTATAAAATTTTGCCTATAGTGGGCTATGAATCCCTCCGCTTCCGCTGTTTCTTCATTCTTTTTCTCGTGCTGAAAGACACCACGTGTTGTCCGCGTTAAATTTCAAATATTGAAGAAAGAAAATGGGACGAAAGCGGCGGAGACATTCTGACGAATCAGAAAGCTACGAAGAACGTTTGGAGAAAAGAATTCGGCGATTGGAGCGATTGCAGGGGAAAAAACGGAAGCGACGTAAGTATACGGTTTTTCCTTTTTTTTTTCACTCGATTCTGAAGATGGAGAATCATAGCTTGTGCGGAGGAAAATCCTCCTGTGGGCTCTAACCTATTGAGCGATCGACAAAGAAATTCTATGAGAATCGGCAACTCATGAAGGTTTGACCTGAATGAGGAAGGGCGCAGCCCGTGCAAGAAGAAGAACAGTTCACATGGGCTCTAACCTATCAGCGAACTCTTAACGCATCTGCAACTCACGAGGGTCTAACCTGGTTGAGGAAGGGCGTAGCCCGTGCAAAGAAGCAGTAGTTCGTTTGGGCTCTAACCCACGGACGAACTCGACAGAATACGCAACTCACGACGGTCTAACCGGAATGAGGAAGGGCGCAGCCCGTGCAAACTGTACTTAGTTCACCCTGGCGAAATACGAGCGACATTTTGGGCGATATACATCCTTGCCAATAAAGAAGTCGTTCAAATGGGCTCTAACCTAAACAGAAAATCTGATATTTATCCCCATAATTTTACGGGATGTCAGGTCGCCATCACGAATCAAGCTCAACATCCTCGGAGGAGTGGAGTGCTCAGGACAGTCGAGAATCCCATTCGGATCGAAATCATCGACACAAGAAGGACCAAGTTAGCGTCCTCTCTGGAGAGTCGGATGTTCCCAGCGAGGCCTTGACGTCCCCGCTGGCTACCCAGGCATCACCAGATATCCAGTCCAAAACTAAAGAGGTAACTGGCAATGTCGATAGTTCGGAAAATATGACAGAATCGCCCAACGAAAATCTGGACCCACGCATTGTTGAGATTATGGGAAAAAGATTAACGGTGACCCGCGAATTCGCGCCCAAGATACCGAATGAGTTAATGGTTCGCTGGGAAGAAATATTAAAGAATGGCTTACCATCCGAGGATCGTGATACGATCTTCAACGAATATCCGCCTCCAGAAAATGCTGTCTTCATCGATCCCCCGGCAATTAACCCTGAGGTTAGAGCAGCTCTGAATGAAAGTGCCACCAAAAGAGACGAAAGAATTGTTATAAAGCAAAAGAAAATTGCAGCGGCTATAGCTGCCGTAGGAATCGTTTTTCGCAACGTCATCAATGGAGCAAGAGATGAGATGGTCCTCTTACAAAAACTAAGCGATGCAGGACGCATTCTGGCAGACCTACAACGGGATGAATCCCTGATACGTCGAAGTTTGATATTGTCGAATATCAATACGTCGTTTAAGGACGTCCTCAGCGCATCAGCTCCAGACGAATGGCTATTCGGGAAACAGATCGAAGACAGGGTAAAGGCTGCGAAGACATTGGAAAGCGCATCAAAGGATCTACGAATATCACGAAAGCCATTCATTGCACAAAATCCAAAAAACTTCCGAGCCCCGCTCCGTCGCACATTGAGAGTACAGCGTCAGACGATGGAATCGGGCGGGAAGAAACAACCGCGACGCTATCAGCGATCTCCGAACCTCTCGGGAATTCGGAAACGGGAGGACAACGGGCGATCGACTCACAGACAGGAGAATCGTCCACGACGCAGGTGGTAAATAGCCCTGTAAGTCCTATTGCTGGCCGACTACGTTCCTTTTGGCAAGAATGGATTAATATAACGTCCGATAGTTTAATATTATCATGGATTAAAGGTTATAAGATTCCTTTCGAGAGGCGACCAGTTCAGAAAAATTTTCGGGAGACTACAAGATCGAGAACGGAACAAAGAAAATTAGGCGAACTAATTAATAACCTACTAAAAAAGGGTGCTATTGTGCCATGTCGCGAAACTAAGGGACAATTCATTTCAGACGTATTCCTTGTCCCAAAACCGGATGGGAATGATCGGTTTATTCTTAATCTCAAAAAACTGAATGAATTTATCCGAACCGAGCACTTTAAACTAGAAGATAGAAAGACAGCGGTTAATCTTATTTGCAAAGATTCTTTTCTCGCAAAGCTCGACTTAACGGACGCATACTATACGGTGCCCATCGCGGAGAGCGATAGGAAATTCTTACGGTTCTCGTTTAGCAAGAAATTGTACGAATTTGTGTGTTTACCCTTCGGTCCAGCGACTGCTCCATATGTCTTCACGAAACTGTTGAAACCAGTAACAACATACTTACGGAAAAGACACCTCCTTTTGGTAGTATATTTAGATGATTTTCTAATCATTGGCGATACCTACGAAAAATGTCGAAAAGATGTGCAAGAAGTTTGCGGAAGCCTGGAAAGACTGGGTTTCATCTTAAATCAAAGAAAGTGCCAATTGTCACCCAAAAAACGCTGCCAATTCCTAGGGTTCATCTTCGACACCGGACAAATGACCTTAGAACTCCCGGAAAGTAAAAGGCAAAAAATAGAAGATTCTATTCAGAAATTTCAACGAAAGATGTTCTATAAAATTCGAGAGCTTGCCGAGTTTATTGGCGCGTTAATTGCATGCTCCCCGGCAATAAAATATAGCCTAGGCCACACCAAAAAATTTGAAAGGGCCAAATTTCTAGCACTAGACAGTAACTCTGGGTGTTACAATAGCGTAATGAGAATTCCAGAATCATTGCAGCCTGAATTCGTCTGGTGGCAAAGAGCCATACGCTCAGCCTCCAATTCGTTCGAGACTCCAAAATTCCGTTATGAAATTTTCTGTGATGCATCTCTTTCGGGGTGGGGAGCTGTATGTGGAAACAAGAGAACGCACGGTTTTTGGAGCCTGAAAGAGAAGAAATCCCACATTAATCTCCTAGAATTGAAAGCGGCCTTCTTCGGCTTAAAATGCTTCGTGCGACACGAAAGGGAATGTAATATTCTCCTCCGGCTTGACAATACAACTGCCATTGCATATATCAATAAAATGGGCGGCATACGTTTTGAGAGTCTAAATAACCTAGCGACAGAAATTTTGGAATGGTGTGAACAACGCAAGATCGGTTTGTTAGCATCGTATCTCAACACGAAAGATAATATTGAGGCGGATTTTGAATCGCGGCGATTGGAAAGAGAAACGGAGTATAGTTTAGCTAAATGGGTCTTTGAAAGAATAATAGAAGCCTTTGGACAACCTGAGATTGACCTGTTTGCCTCTCGCCTTAATGCGAAATGCGAACGTTACGTGTCTTGGATCAGAGACCCTAAAAGCGAGACAGTAGATGCCTTTACGATTAATTGGGCACAGTTTTCGCTCTTCTATGCTTTCCCTCCTTTCGCTCTCGTTCTACGAGTATTGCGCAAGGTAACGGAAGAAGGAGCAACGGGCATCATGGTTGTACCAAATTGGCCAGCACAACCGTGGTACCCACGATTCCAATCCCTTCTTGTAAGCAAAATCGTTATGTTACCTCCTGAGGAATCAATGCTATTATCCGTCAACAGAGATCCACACCCATTATGGAAACAACTTACCCTGGTAGCCGGAATTGTTTGTGGAAAGCCTACGAGATAAATAATATTCCAACAGAGGCACGCGATATCATGATCGGCTCAATACGGAAATCTTCGCTTAAACAATACGACAGTGCTTTAAAAAAATGGTGGATTTTTTGCAACAAGGAAAACATCGACCCATTCAAACCATCGAACACAGAAGTTCTGAAAGCCTTGGCTGAAGAATTCCAGAAAGGGGCAGCGTACAGTTCACTCAATACCCTTCGATCAGCAATATCACTGATAGCTGGACCGCAGATCGGACCGGATTTTAATATTCGAAGACTTTTCAAAGGAATAGCGGAAGCTCGCCCAGCTAGGCCAAAATATGACTTTACGTGGGACCCACGAGTCGTCCTGGATTATCTTAAAAGTTTAGGAAGCAATGAAGACCTACCCATGGACGTTCTTGCAATGAAGGTCGTTACTCTACTAGCGCTGGTGACGGGTCAAAGAATGCAGACCCTCGCTCTTATCCGCGTGGAGAATATAAGGTGGCAGGAAGGGGTTTTAATCATTAAAATCCCTGATACCATTAAAACCTCCGGTCGAAATAGAAAACAGCCCCTGTTGACTCTACCGGTGTTTAAAAAAGATAAGAACATATGTGGAGCGACAACATTAAGAACATACATCGAACGAACTGAAAGGATCCGAGGGACGTGCGAGACACTTTTTGTGGCGGTGCGTAGACCCCATAAGGCAGTCGGATCTCAAACTTTAAGCAAATGGGTGAAAAAAGCCCTAGACAAAAGTGGAGTAGATGCGGATATTTTTTCGGCTCATAGTGCGAGACACGCGTCTTCTTCTGCTGCAAAAGCAAGGGGTGTCAATATTGATTTAATAAGAAGCACTGTTGGATGGACACAAAAGTCACAGACGTTCGCTAGATTTTATAATCGTCCAATTATCCAAGATAAAACCTTATTTGCTCAGGCAGTTCTGAATAGTTAAACATGATGACTACCAAATAATAATAATAATGATAATAATGATAATAATAATAATTTCTGTAATCGGCTTCTTTCAAAATATCCGCGGACAACGGATTGTGCCACAACAACTTCAAACATCTACATGCTGATCTGAGGAAGAGGCGCAAAATACAATTGAACGATTAAACGAACTTACCTGTAAGTGATGTTTGATCGTAATTGTATGAAGCGCCTCTTCCGAAAGATCAGAGTCCCTTCCCGATTGTTATAAAAATTAACATACCCATCTCCCTACGAGAGATATCCCAGAAGGGTTGTGGCTACTTTAAAGTAATGAAGAAACAGCGGAAGCGGAGGGATTCATAGCCCACTATAGGCAAAATTTTATAGACTTTGTATACGTGGTTACTCAGGCAACGAGTAGGGGTACTACATGCTGATCTTTCGGAAGAGGCGCTTCATACAATTACGATCAAACATCACTTACAGGTAAGTTCGTTTAATCGTTCAATTTTGACAACGTCCTGTATAAACTTATGAACTACGCAATATTTGGCAAAACAATGGAAAATGTGCGCAATGATGTGGACGTTAAACTGTTAACAAAATGGGAAGGCAGGTAGAGAATTAATTATCGCGAAGTCAAATTTCCAGATGAAAAGTCTCATCGCTGTCAAATTGTGGAACCTCGAGTTGAACTTCTATAAATCGATATATGTGGATGTGTCCATACTCAACATAAAGATGAGTATCAAAGGCACATATATTATATTGAACGCAAATATACCAGGTGTAGAAATATGAAACCGGAATTTCCCTATAGATAGTGCTAGCTATCAGTTTAGGGACCGTAAGACCGCTTCTGCAGCGCCATTATCTCCCTCTAACAGCTGACGAAGATTTTCAACACACAAGAACCCAAGTTCCCTACACCGGTATATTTTTCTATAACCTTAAACATGTCGAATCTTGTGCCTACGAACTACGATTTGCGGACAGCATTGCCCGAGTCAACATTTTTAGCCTCCTGTGAACCCTTGCAGGACCCATTTCTTTTGTAATGTACAAGCCGCCAGCCTCCGTTGGACCTACCAAACTCTGTTCGTCGAGTTCAGTGCCATGAAGAGACCTCCTCTTGGTCCAATGTAGCCTCTGTTAAACCTCCCAAACCTCCTTTCGACCCCCAGTTTCAGTGACCCGTGCAGAACACAGGCCTCCTCAACCTGCTTTTGAACTCAAATTCGTTGCCTCGACCCCACATAACCTACTTTTAGCCCAAATTCGATATCTCCTCCATCATCAGTCTATTGTGGCCTGTTCGGTAACCCGTTCGATGACGAAAAAAATACGTTTTCCCTGATTTCCCGAAGAATGGTATAGGTAAATATGCATTATCAGATGATGAATAAATACTACACACCTAATAAAAATACATCGTCACCTTCTCAAATTATTAGTGCAATATTAATATGCGAAAACAATATAGTTTTCTCAATATCGGTTCATTATTAATTTATAGGCGATTCATAAAAGAATGCTCGCATATGCAATCTTACTCCAATTCCAGCGAATTTATGGACGTCACAAGTTTTCCGGTGAGCAAAAAATCTCACAGAAAAATTGTTCAAAACTTCCAGGCTATCCAGTATGAACTTACGCTACTTTTTTACATATTTGATATTTCCTCTTAAACCCTATAGTTCTGAGTTACATGGAATTTTCCACAATGTCTTTTTTTTAGCCAAAAATGAAATATCTTTGCGTAAAAGAATTGTACGAAACTTTTCAAAAAATGAAAATGGAGCTCATGCTACCTTAAGGGGTAAAATGCACCATCGGAAGTACGGGTGTTTTTCGTTGTTCGTCGATAACGTGTTAACGGTACGTGATATGAAAAAATTTCAAACTGCCACAACGTTTATTTTTGCATGTACTATACATTAGAAATAAGAATTATGCAGAAAACAAAAAATGTGGATAAAAAAATACCCCTATGTTCGATGGTGCGTTTCACCCCTTAGAAATCGGGTTTCGGGATTATAAAAAAATAGGTGTCGTCTATTTTTGCCCATTCTACCAACATGCTAAATTTCATCGAAATCGGAGAGTTCGAAATCGCGACCTTTATTCGTTAGTAAAAGTGTCACTGGTTTTGAGATATTGATGTATTTTTTATTTTTTCGAAAAATCGCTCCTTTTGAATCGCTTGCCTTTTGAAATAACAAGAATCAAAAATGGAACTAATTTGTCTATGGTGCCCCTTAACGTTTTTCCACTCCAGTCGCCAAATCACTCGAGGCGTACGCTGTAAACGTTTTCAATACCATGCTTCACATTCCATGTTACGTATCTAATCTTCATTAACGTTTTTGTAGATTATTCTGTAATTAAGTTTTCATCTTTTGAACTGTATTATTCCAAACATTCAAAATACAACTGAAAATGTCGGTTAAGCGTTATCAGTTGCGAAGGATGAAGGAAAACTCACAATTTGAGTTTGTACAGGTAAGTAAAATTCTGCAATTTTCATCATTTAAGTTTGTACAGGTAAGTAAAATTCTGCATTTGAAAAACTATTCCCGTTGTTGATGTATGAACGGTATGTATAACATATAACCCTTAAGAATGACGGAACTATAATGAACTACTTCAATTCACATCATAATGAGTTAATTAATAGGGTCCGAGCGCTATAAAGCGCCTTCGGCGATGCCAAGCCGGTAGACGCAGTTCTCGACACTTGTAGGCCTATTGTTATTTGGGAAAAAAGTTACCGACTAAAAATAGTTTTATTTTCTACAAATAGGTGGCATTAGATTACGGAAAAAAAATCTTCAGCTCTAGTGTCTGTAAAACCGTTTACTTCAAACACGTTTTTCTTAAAACTATGCTTTTGAAATCGACACGCAGTAGAACTCGAACAATTTTCGTCCAATGGACTACAAATTTGAACTGCAGCTTCTTAGATTGCTTCAAAAGTCAAATACGAGCGCTTTTTCGATTTATTTAAAATTGAAAAAATATATCACTTTTTGCATGAAAATTATGGTCGAAAAAACGAACTTTTGTTCAAGCTTGTCTCTATTTCTTGTTTTTTCATTATTTTTTTTATATCATCAATGGAGCCGTGCAGCACCGTTGCAAGATCCACTTCTATTTCGCCCGCCTCCACAAGCGTTGCAGCTATCAGGCGTTACCTCATCCACGGTCCTCTGTGATCTCGCCGTACTCCCCTTGCCACTTATTGTTTCCCATGTTGTCATGTGAACGATAATCTCGGTTCGTATGTCAGTTCATGCTCTCAAAGTATTTCTTCCACGAACTCGAATATTCGACCATTAATTGAATTTCGTCTATCATCAAAGGAGAATACTTCCCAAGAGGAGCCAATTCCCAATTGGCTCCTCCGAGGGAGCCCGCGTCATCATCCTCTTAGAAAATGAGATTTTCAATCGGTGGGGGTATACAAAAACCATTTTATCAAATAATGTCAATGCAATAGCAAAACCATTTTATCAGATAATATCACGCGCTACCCCCACTGAAAGACGCAATCAAGAGATTAAGAAAGGCTTAAGATTGCATCTGCGGCACAAGCGTCATCTTGAATAGGATCTACAGTTACCATGGATCCTATTTCACCTGTGAAATCGGCGGGACGCGGCTACGGGACTGTCCCCGAAAGAATCATTACTCAGGAAAGGCCTTCAACAGCCCGGCGAATGGAAATTTCCAGTCGACGTCGACCAATCTAGCACGGAACGTGAACGGCGAGTACAACGAATCCAGAGGCATCAGCACGATTACCAGAGTAAATCTGCTCAAAGTATTGACGTCTCACTTAGATATATCAGCCCAGGGATCTATAGTCTACGCTCGAACGCATGTTTAATCCAACGCTGTGAAGGGAGTCCACGTCGGTTTTTTGGCGCCATGGGATGGCCCGCATACAATCCTGAAGAATCTCAGAGGCAAGATTTATCTCATCCGGCAAGGCTGCCAGGAGGTTAAAGTTCATGGCGGTCTACTGAAGCCTGCAAACAACGCCACTCCAGGAGAGGAGAGAAATTTGTCGGTGCTAAACCCTACGGCCTCGACAAATGATCAACCAACTAAGTCAAACCCTACGGCTTCAATCAAAAACAAATAATGGTCATCAAACCCGACGGCCCGACTAGATGTCAGACTGGATAGGCCAAACCTTACGGCTTGTTCTCAACCACCACCCGGTAAACCATCGCTGGTTCACCTTCCAATGTATCAAGGGATCCACGTAACACCCGCGGCGAACGCGGCCATCAAACCAAATTCCAGGCCGACATAAGGGCCTTCCACCACAGCAACTTCCGTGCGAGCTGGACAGTCACAGCTACTAGAACTTCGGAGCTTCAACAAACATCACACAAACTGTGCCCCCGCCCTCCAAAACCCTACCACACATAGCACCATACACGGGACAAAAAGCCCCTGCCCTTTGTTTTCCGTTATCGGTAAACGCTCAAATTATCGTACTGGTTAAACCCCCCTCATTAACCAATTGTGTACGCAATTATTTTTCCTCATCCCTATACACTGGAGATGCAGGGGCGAACCGACGCCCGGGGCACTTGCGTAAGCCCCTTTGATGCACATTCTAATCTTTACCACCATCTTCGTGCCTGCACGTTCGCAATCGGAAACAATACTCAAATGAATGTTAATCGGAACAAGTTGCGTACGCTTTCTCGACCCTTGCCGTACTGAACAAAAGTTCCCTCCATTCGTCTTCCGGTGCGTACCTGTAAAAGGCTCACATTAGTATTGGTCTCGCGAGCATTTGTACCTGTTGTGACCAGACTAGTTGGTTATTATTTTTAGCAGTTGTGCTTGCGTTCGTGGCGCGCCGCCACTCGTAAAATATGATCTCTCGAAGTTCCTCCTGCGAGATCGAAGCCATTTCTGTCCACTAGAACGCGCGCTCGTCCTTTTATACCCTGTCACGCGGAAGAGTAGAAAACATTATAGAATATTCTCGACATAGCTCGATGTCAAATTGCGTCAATACGTAAAAAAACATTTTCAACATTTTTGCGACAACACTTTTTTATCAACCTAATATTTCGAGAATCCCAAACGCAGAACATCGTCGCTTTCACTTGGCGAAGCGTCAACATCGTCGGCACGGCCAAATCGCTCCGGAAATGCTCGCAGAAATCGCAGACAATGCTCTGCGTTTGGTGGGACCAGAAAGGAATCGTGTACTATGAACTGCTGAAACCGGGCAAAACTGTCAATGGGCATCGCTGCCAACTACTAATCAATTTGAACCACGCATTGCTCGAAAAACGGCCAGGATGGGACACGAGACACGAACGTGTGATATTGCAGCACGACAACGCTCCGTGCCATCGCAGTTCCATCGTCCAGGACACCATAAAAACACTGAAATGGGATCTACTACCGCACCCGCCGTATTCGCCAGACCTTGTACCTTCAGACTATTCCTTGTTCCGGTCGATGGCGCATGGCTTGGGTGGGCTACACTTGGCCAATTACGATGCAGTACAAAATTGGTTGGACGAATGGTTTCAGTCCAAAGACGCGTCTTTTTATTGTCGCGGGATTTATGTATTGCCAGAAAGATTGCAAAAATGTGTAAATAGCGAGGGACAATACTTCAAATGAACCATTTTTTGTATTTGTCTTGAAATTTTCGATTTTTTATTAGTCAAAAAACCCGTAACCTTAGTTGCGCACCTAGTAACTCAAAGACTTTCCATAGCTTTCAATACGAGGATCGGCTGGTATAATGAGAAATGCACCTTTTCAGGATTACGCGGGTATCCTGAGATACAATCGTGCACAACACATTAGCGCACGAGTATAAGCAATTTCGATAATTTCATCAATTCCGCACTGCGGCTTAAACTTTAAACGTCAAAAGAGTCGTATTCGGCACGGGGTGGTTAAGTACGCCGTGCGGACCTCGCACCTGCGCAATAAGAATATTGTAAGCAACCTACTAGCGCCACGAGGAGAGGTCAAACTAAATAAAGCGGTTAAAAAGCATAGCAGTTTGACATACGGTAAGAGATAGGAGGTGCCAGCCCCCTGTACTTCCCCAAATGGTCGATCGTGAATACATCCGCGCTTCGATACCAAAGATGGTTAAACGAGTCAAATGTAACTCCTAATTTTTGAGTGTTTTTGTTTTTAATTTTATTTATTTTCGTGTTTTTCACATACCCCACATCACTTAATGCACGGAAGATCCAGAGACGAACCGATGACCGAGGCACTTGTGGTACGCCACATTGGCGTACAATCCTTTTGGCGTCATTTTCGTCCTTGCACCTTCAAACCCTGTAACAAAAAACACACGCGACAGCATTAATAAGTGTATGCAACTTAAGCAGCAATCCATCTACTAAAATTTGAAACGCGGGAACAGTAGCATTCCCCGCCCTTACCTTAGCGATGAAAGTTTCCACTGCTTGCCCCTCAGCGTCCGCTGTGAAATCTGAAGCGAATTATTATTTTTCCCACGCGTTTACCTAATTATTTAAATTAATAATCTAATCCCTAATTACTATACCTAAGAAAGATTTACCTGTAATAAGTCGTCTTTCATCGTCCCAGAAGTCAAGTCCTTGTCGGCGTGCCGTCGACTCTCGTCGTCGTCCCAGTAGACCTATTCTGTAACTAGTAACGACAACTTTCGTTATCGTTAGCTAGCGATAGCCAATAAGAGGCTCTTTTTCTTCTGTAATCGTGCATGCGATTGGCTTTCGCTAGCTAACGATAGTAAAAACTGTCGCTACCGCGAGTTACAGAATAGACCTACAGGAGTCTGGTCTCCGTCGGTCTTCCGGCTCCTAGAGGTAAAAGGAAGAAAAAAAATATTAAAACCTCACGGTTAGCCTAAAAGGTTTAAATACCCAGAAAACGTTTTAAAGGTGTGCTGCGTAAGAACACTTACGGTTGACCACGGCACTCGGCGTGCTCTGGTATCGGCGAGCCTCCGAGCCACTGCAAAAATATCAATATTGTTAATTAAACACCGATAAAAACTCGCGAGCTAACTAAATAAAATCTCTTCAAGAAAGGAAACGTTATGCGACATCGGATTGATGTTACGCGCCTCTGGCACCTTACAGGCCGAGCGGACAAAAAATCGCGTGCGCTAATTAATATGTAAAACACACAAAAAGGAAAAATTATTAGCATTATATGTAATGACATCAATAACCAGTACACTATTTACGACTTATATCAATAATCATTGCACACACTACACATTATATGCCGGGCATACCTCGTACACCAACCTGTCAAAAAATAAATTGCGAGGTAAAGCCTACGGGCTCACGCGTCGTCTGCTCTTGAACCGCGAATGAAAAAACCGTTCAGACATTACCACCGGCATCGCGATCTGCGACTCGCGTTACCAAACTTTTGTCCGGGGTCACTATATTAGCGTCGCCTCTCGGGACCCACAACAATCACGCCGAAAATTGTACGTACGCTCCGAGTCTCGCGCTTCGAGTCTCGCGCTCCGATACCCGCTTCCCGGGAGTTGCGCGGCGAATTCACCACTTCAGCTAGGTATATAAGACAAGGTCCGCAAGGTCCGCAAGGTCCGGAGCTTTCTCAGTTCTGAATCATCGAAAAGGTGGTAAAGAACTCTCCTGACATAGCCACCGAGAAGATAACGAAAGCCCTTACCCCGCGCGGACCACCGAGAAGGTACTCGGTAACCTCCCCGCCTTTTCATCCTCGGCTTATCACCGAGAAGATGGTAGCCCCCCTCCCCCGCAATCGCCGAGAAGTAAAATGGTACACCCTGACGTTCCTGTTCGTTACCCCCCCCCCCCCCCCCGCAAGTCGCGCTCTCAGTACCTCGAGGGAACATCGTCCCCGGCCCTGACGACCAGGAACTCGTCCCCATGGACGGCGTTCGCGGTCGACGCCCCCCCCCCCCGCCACTGATCCAGCTTGCGTATAGTTTTATATTTTATATCCTCATTTTATATCCTCTCGTCCCAACAATTAGTTAAGTTTTTTTTATGCCTTAGTCACACGACCCGGCGTCACATCGTCGGCGTGCTCGGCGAGAAGCTATGGCCCCCCGTTGCCCAACCCCGGGGTCCGCGTGACCCGACGTGCTCGTAATTCGTGGCGTTCAATGCCGTTACGCCCGTGAGGGAGGAAGGAAAACTTACCCCTCGCCGCAGCAGATAAGCCTTCCCCTGTCACCGCTTCCATCCTTCCTCCAACCACTCGCTCCCCACCCTTGACTCAGGAGCCAGCCGACCTCGATAAGACTGGCTTCGAAGCCCTCTTTGAGAAAGTGGTATGCGGCCTCCACATTCCCTTTCCTCTTTGCCCAATCCCTCCTACCCCCTCTCCAACCCGAAAAGTCCTCTCCGACATTCCCACCCTCCACCCGTTCCCAATAAAACCCCCATTACGCTTCCCCGTTGACAATCCTCGGTTCACTACCCCGGACTCCGCTTTTCCGACTCACTTGCCCCAATACCCCTAAGGCTAAAGCCCAAAAAAAAAACCAACGTAGATTTTTTCCCACCTTGCTGGAAAAGGAAGTACACCACCCCTCCAACGCCATTGTCGGCCTACGCGTAAAACTCTCTTTTCGGTTTCCGTGTGTCGTCGTTTTATTAATAGAAGAGCAGGTAGAAGCCTTTTTTATATGTTTTTATGATATGTACATTATAGTGAGTACATTTAGAACATTATATGTTCTAAAAATCGATTACCTCGAAACTTTTGCACGCAACCTTGCATATATGAATATGTACATAAGTATACCCACTCATTGCATACATATGTACATGTAGAATGTGAAGGAGAAAGTTGACCCTGTTTCTTCCCTAGAAAACGTGGGTTGAACGCAATCATCGATGCAAATCTCATACTTCGAAGTTTTTATTTGCTGAAGTGAAAGTAATGATGATAACTAGTGTTTCACCAATATATTACAGCTGTATAACCAAGTTACGAATGTATGTATATTTATGTATACATGAAAATGGGTAAACGCCACCGATGAAAACGCCGCGTACTCTTAAGGAGGTTGCTCAGCTATCGCAAAAGAGTAAGAATTTTCGGAAATTTATTGAGGATATTTGCGAACACGTGCTACGACTTCGAGTAAAATTTCAAGTACTTCGTCTGCGTGATTGTTGAGCAATTAATCATTAAAGTTAGGCTCTCCTACACGGGCGACATAGCAAAAGCTTCGTGAGGACTCTAATATGACTGTCGCGGCATAATAAAAATTGTAAGAACTGAATGGAAATAGGCCGGAAGAGTTATTGAGATTTTATGAATAATTTCAACGGATAATACAGCGTTTTGACTGTCTCGTTATCGAGGTATTCGTGACATAAAAAAGGAAATTTCAGTTGATTCGCGTACAACGATAAAGCACCGTACGGCACGTGGCAACGCTGCTGTCAAGCAGGTTATTTTGAATAGGCGCCGAAAATTGAAACGCACAAACTATTGCTTTCTTGCTATAAATTTCGTACCGCGGCTTCATAAAGAGTATTTGAATATTTCGAATCATTCTTTACAGAAGCTGCAGTGTATATGTTTCGACATAATATTCAAATCAATCACGCGTCGTCCCTCGACTACGCATTCATTTTCCGGCTCAACTACTTTTTTCCGCCGCTTTCCAGGTTGTACTTGCTCCAATCGTCGATTATACTGTTTTTCGGTTTGCATTTATTGCTCCGTCTTTTCATTTTCGCCGAACGAAAAAACGGAACAGTGATACCACTTACTGAGAACTAAATTGCGCGTTTCCCACGTTTCACCTTGGTTAATAACTTATTCGCCATGTAAATAAGCAAACAAGATTCATTTCTAAACAGTCATTCAACATAAAATAAATTTAAAGTTTGCGTCGTGGGAATGCAACCCTTTTTTTCTTCACTTTTCATTCATTTATTTTTGCCATCATCGAAAGATAATCAATGAAATCAATAAAATTGAATTTTATCAGTACAACTTTAAAAAAAATTTTTTACAAAATCATCATCAGCAGCTTTTTTTGCAAATTCCGGTTGTAACACTCTAGTAAGAATATATAAAAACGTGTGAGTTATTATCACAGCCTAAATAGGCAGAAAAAAATCGGTATAAGAAAAATTATTATTGCATTCCAACGATGCGATCTTCAACCCCATGAATAAAATTATTGCCATTCTTTAGAATTATTGACATTCTTTAGAATAGAATTAGAATGATAAAAATTTGCAAAGAAAAAAAAGAAGGTTTACACACGTGTTGGAATGGCTAAATAGGTAGCGCGCTCAGCTCTAGAACTAGAAGACGTAGGTTCAATTCCAAGGGTAGGTAAAAAACTTCAACGAGGCAGGATATACGTTTTATTCCAGTTATCATAAAAGCAGGATAATAAATAACGCATATGGAAACAAAAAATACTACCAGAATTTTTTTATTCGTAATTTTTGGATTTCTTTTTTCATTTCAGGCATAGATACGGCAACCGGTTCAGAGCCTTAAACGGTATACGGATCAGTTACGTTACCGGCATCCGCGTCATGGCCCGATTTAAAAAAGCGTTTCACGTCCGGTAAAGCTCTGATCCGCCGGCCTCTACCGTGCCGTGATACGGAATACGGTATGCCGGATGCAGCTCCAGCCTGCCCCGTAGCAATATTTCTAGTCGGGTTAATCATGCGCGCCGAGACCATGCACAGCATTTCCAGTGTACTTGTATCGTTCACGTGTAGTATTTTTCTATAATATTGATATCAATTGTTTATATAATAATATGATTTAAAAAATAACAATAAAACGTTTTTGATACGACTGTTTCTGAGGTTTAACAGTGTTAAGTACAACATTCATCGTACACTCGCATAAAACATACATTGTACTTGGCTATTTTATAAGCCATTTCATTTTCTTTGTCCGGTTGATAGATGGAATAAATACAATACAACTATTGTTTGATTTAGAAGAAATAATAATTATTTCGAATGTTGAACTCAATAATTATATTGAGATTGTATAAATTCTAAGTACCATAATTAACTTTTTTTTAATTCACCAATACATTATCACATTTTTCATTATTCCAATACACGTTCATTTCATGTGCTTTAATACCTTACTAAAAAAAAGTACACGGTACAATTGCATCTTGCAAAACCTTAGGAAGAGAAGCACGATGGGAGTTCTGGAATTTGAAACTTTTGCTCAACGGTGCCAAAGTTCAAAATCCAACATCTGTAGTTCGTGACGTTACGGTCCTTGCTCTCCAGAGAAAGCATATATCATCAGAACCTGCCTGTGTACCTATATGTATATGTGTATGGATACGGCAGAGATAGAGAAAGAGAGAGAGAGAGAGAGAGAGAGAGAGAGAGAGAGAGGGACAGAGAGACAGAGAGCCAGACGGGGGAAAAGAGATAAAATAATCTTCCGCGCCACCTCTCCTGGAAACTCGGCTTATTCGATTATAATCAAGCTAACCCACGTTTGATACGTGTCAGGTGGAAATAATTGCTACCTTCGTGGCGGTAATTGGAAACAAATCGGATTAGGTATTACGCTCTAGCAACGTGACCAAAGCAGAACTGGCGGATTGGTTAGGTCGCATCATCAGCGTACATTGGTAAACGGGGATGCACACAAATCATATGTGCACCGCAAAAGCCGTTCAACATCTGCCCAGCTACTGAACGCAATTATAAATTTATCTGCATATAATGTTCGTAGTGAAAACGTATATATAATTTCGAATTTTTTATATATGATTTTAAGAACGGTATTTATCGATACCTGAATAGGCGATGTGAAATCGACTCTCAATATCTATTGTCAACTATAATAATTAAAACGAAAATATCTAAGACAGAAGTTTATTTGTTTTCGAATATAGTTTTTTATTAGGCATCGCACGCTAGATCAACAGTCTGTGTTGACAAAAAAGCTACCGATAAAGTCACAATTGCTCGAAGGATCATCATTGTCGGGCAACTAACTAATTATGCTGTGAATCTATTTTGTAATTAGGTTTACACTTTTAAAGATCAAGAATCTCATCGCGTAATCTCTCCGTGCAAATGTACGTGACGCTTGAAAACGTCGTTGTCAGTACACGGTATTACGTCTATCATACTTTGTTAACATAAAGGCATTAACTTCATCCCCAAGCGGGCTTAATGCCATCTGACTTAAGTTGAGAGCCATTATGAAGAAAATGGTTCGTTGGATCGTATTTTATGTTGGCAGAGCAAATGATACAATGTCCACGAATACTATAGGATGTCTCAAAATGACCTGACATTTGAATTTATTAATAAAACGTATTATTTATTTGAACACAACATCTAATATCCGCTGCCTTGTCCCTATTTGCAAACGTTCACTATTTTGACGAAATTTTCCATAACATTTTGGCATAATTGCGGACTAATTTCATTAATGGTGCGTTCAATTGCTTTCTTTAGCTCCGGAATGGTCTGTGGATCATTGACACAAACTTTTCCGTTCAGAAAATCCCAAAGAAAGAAGTCCAATGGTGTCAAATCGCACGATCCTGGCGGCCAATCCACATCGCCGCAGAGTGAGATAGCACGACCATGAAACTTCGTCTGCAATAACTATATACAGTAAATAACAATGTCTATGCGTTGCTCGATCGTAAAATTCACGATGACTAATCCTCAATACTTACTGATGCCAGTTGGCAAAGATTAGTACTCTATGTTTACCACAAAAAAATGGAGCGCAATTTTAAACGTCAGGTAATTTTGTAACACCCTTTATATCTGCTCTGTTGTGACATTAGGTTACTTATACGAAAGCAACGATGAAGCCACAATAGGTAATCTTTAAATATTATGAAAATAATATTGGATTTGGACGGATCCAAGAGTTTTGCAAGGATTAAAAACTGATTGCTTCGTACGGTTTTGGAAAATGGATTTTATTATCGAGGCTTCGCTTCTCTCCCACTGCTTTTCAATCGACTCCAGATATCCTTTCAGCTTGGGGTCAAATAGTAGTGGTACAAAGGCAAAGTGGTCTTATGCTCTAGGTGAAGTTTCAATTATGTTCGTCTTTTTTATTCATGGAGTTCAGGCAACAGAATGTAAAATACCTTTCCGTACAAGTTGTACCATTTATCAAATAAATAAAAATGTCGTTACCTAAAAAAACTTGAATAGGAATTTTCTGCGGTTTGTTTTTTTTTTAGAAGCCATTGCTTAAAAGATCGACATCATGTGCTATACAATTTTTCGTTATGCAGCAGTTAAATCTAGACTCAAAAAGCTCTACAGGAATTGGGTAAATCTATTTTTCTTTCTTCGTAGCCGATTTTTTATCAAAATTCTTAAATTTTCATGCATTAATACGATTAATCAAAGGGTAAGTTTGAACTTTAAAATTACGTCTCCTCGTCGGTTTATTCTTGTTCTAGATGTTAACGCATGTCAATGACGCAATTCATGAATTTTAATAACAGATACTATCCAATCTGCTGATAGAGAAAGCTTCGGTTCCGGTAACGATAAGAGCTTTAAACTTTACATGCCAGCAAAGAAAACTTAACTAGACTGCATAGAAAAAAATGTTTAAAAAAGTCACTGAATGTCTCGAAAACGCTCCGAAGATAAATCGTTATTTTGAAAATTCGGCTTCGGTCCGGCCAGTAGAGTATTCCCAAGGTCAACGATGGAAATAAGCGATGTTTACGTTTCGACCCTTTGGTTAGGGTCCTCTTCAGAAGTTTTATTTTCTTCGCACTATAAATATTTATACACAAATTTTACAAATCAGTTTGTAAGAATAAATACATGAATGTTTTATATTATGCTTTTGATATACAATTGTTGCGTCGTTTTGTATAATTGTTATGTTAATTATGTTTTTGTTGTGACAATCTTCCTTAGATGCGAGTGAGTTCTTGTATTGCGTTGGTTCTTATTATTTCTTATTATTTGTCTTCTTATTATTTGTCAGTGTTTGATTTGTCGAGGTTAGTCATTTGTCAATGACTAACCTCGATTCTGTTGGTATTTCAAGCTTTTGTTAATATTTGGAAGATCATTTCAAAAGACAGTATTGATGGAGGTCAATACTGTTTTGTTAGAATGAGCCCAATGGATGGAGAATTTTCATCGTTTTTTAGCGATTTTTTTGTCACCTGTAAGGGATTAATAATTGTGTGGAAGATTTGTATTTTATTCGTGAAAGTTTGATGTACTTGATTAATTTTGATAAAGTATTAAATGAATGTGATGGTTACCTCTTGGGTTTGAGATTTTGATTCTTCCAGAATAAACAAAACTTGAAATATTACATTTCTCCGTTACATGTTGCGATGTTTGATCACAGAGCGTTCGAGGGAAACTGAGTGGTGTCTTAATCTCGTGAAGCTTATTAGAGACTTTATTTTGTGAATCGGGGGAGAAGGATCCTTTTGGCAGTGCCGTGTCAAGAAAAATAAAAATGGGTGCGTCTATTAGAGGTATTAAAAAAAAAAATTAATTATAGTGTAAGTAATTTAAAAAAAAAAAAATGTTATGTCGAGTACGGTATTGTAAAATATTTGTAATAGTTATATAATAGAATTATAGATCGAGCTTAGTTTTTGTATGTCAGTTCTAAAATTTATGGCGTTGGAGTGTGCCTTAATTTGGATCATTTCTAGGATTAGTCTTTTCTTGAGCCAATTTTCGTTGGTTAAAATTTTTACATTGTCAAATTGAAAATCATGTTTTTGTTCTATTGCATGTTGTGCTAGGGCTGTGTGTATTGTGGTAGTGTGTTTTAGGCTATTTTTGTGTTCTTTTATTCTGGTTTCTAGGTATCTTTTGGTTTGGCCGATGTATGTGGCATTGCAATCCTTACAATCGATTTTGTAAACTGTGTTGGATTTTTGGTTGTTATTTATTTTGTCTTTGGTGGACCCAGTAATCGATGAAATATTGTGTTTATTGTTTGTGACTAATGTTATATTGTATTGTTGGAAAAGACGAATTAGTTGATGATGGATGTTTTTTGTGTAAGGAAGATTTATTAGTCTGGAAGAATCAACATTATTGTTATTCTTTTGTTGATTGTTTATTGTGGAGAGTCGATGTTTTATTGTTTTTTCTGTGAAAGAGATTGGATAGCAATTTTTTGTCATCGTATTCATAATAAGTTTGAGATTTTCTTTGTGAAATGAAGGGTGAGATAATTTTATTGCTCTGTCAACTAGCATGTAAATTATGGCTTTTTTGGAAAGTGGGTGGTGTGAAAAGAAATTAATGAATCTGCCTGACCAGATTGGTTTCCTATACCAATTCGTAATAATTGAATTTTGTTTATGGATTAAAAGTATATCAAGAAACGGGATTTTTTTATCTACTTCATTTTCTTATGTGAATTGTAGTTTTGGGTTATATGAGTTGAAAATCTTTTTGGTGGATTCAATTTTGTCTGTTGGTAGAGCAATAATCATATCATCAACATATCTTTTATATAGTGGTAATGAAAATTTTAATTTTTCCAGAAAATTTGTTTCAAGATCAATCATGACAATGTTCGATAGTATTGGAGCCCAAAGGTGAGCCCATTGGTAACCCTGAGATTTGTTGGTAAATTTTTTTTTGAAATGTAAAGAAGGTTGAGAACATGATATATTCTATGGCTTTTATTATTTCGTTTAAAGGAAATGTTTTTGTAAATAGATTTGATCTTTTTTGAAGGCTGTGAATAACAAGTTGTAATGGGATGTTGGTGTAGAGAGAAACCACATCAAACGAGACCAATTTGTAGTTGAGTGGAATTGAAATATTAGAAAGGAGATGTTTTAGGTGGAAACTATCTTTGACGTGTGAGTTAGCTGTATCGATTAATTTAGAAAGTTTCGATTGTATAAATTCAGCAAGTTTATGTGTGGGATTGTTTATTGATGATACTATTGGACGAAGTGGATAATTATTTTTATGAATTTTTGGCAAACAATAGAGGCGAGATAGGTTGTAGTTTTCAGCTTTTAAGTATTTCAATTTTGTTTCATCAATGATTTTTACGGTTTTCAATCTGGAGAGAATATTGTTAATGCCTTTTTGTAGACTGTTGATGGGATTTTTTCTTAATTAATTTGTAAGTTGAGGAATCCGCGAGTAAGTTATGAGTTTTGGTAATGTAATCTGGTTTGTTACGAATGACTGTTGAATTTCCTTTGTCAGCTCGTGTAACTAGAAGTTGAGGATTGCTTCTTAGGAATGCGGCCGTGTGTTTTATAATTTGGTTAGCGTTGGAAAACGATGTAGGAATATTTATTTTGTTTAGAATTTGACTGAATCTAGTTCTAATTTCGATTTGTCTGGGTTTGTCGAGTAAAAATTCAAATTTGGACTCGAGTTCGGAGATTGATTTATGGATATGAGTTTTTATGTTTGAAATTTTGAGGTAAGGAAAACAATTTTTTTTTCCACCTAGAGATAAGAATGTGGAAATCTGTAGCGGAATATCAATGTTGGAGAGATTTATAAGCCATTCTTTCGCTTCATTTAATGTGATGGTGGAATTTATATTGGTCAGAGGATCTGTGGAAAGATTATTATTTGTGCTCTGTTGTCTATTGGTAAGAGTTGAGTATAAGATGTTGTGACTTTGTGTTGTTTGATTTATGTTTTGATAATTTAGGTGATGTATATTGTTTTGGTTCGGATGTGTTTGTGACGAGATTGTTCTTAAAAATTCCTCATGATTGAAAATCTGACAATGTATATTCTTGGTTCGTTGAAATCTAAGAAATAAAACTTCTGAAGAGGACCCTAACCAAAGAAAATAAAACTTCTGAAGAGGACCCTAACCAAAGGGTCGAAACGTAAACATCGCTTATTTCCATCGTTGACCTTGGGAATACTCTACTGGCCGGACCGAAGCCGGATTTTCAAAATAACGATTTTTCATCTACACGGCCGCACACATCTCTGACTCACTCCGAAGATAACCAGTGAAAAAAACTGAATTTACCTTGAAATGGGTGGCAGTGATTTTGTTAGGCTTCTCATCCTAACAACAAATTAAATTATGTTCGAAAGAAGTAAACTATTGAAGAAATATCAATATTGAGTTGAACGGAGGAAAATGATAATACCAGCAATTTTACAAGATATCGATTTTCCAAAGAGTAGTAGTTAGTAGCACTAATTACTGTCGCTAGACATTTCCGAAAGGAACAATACCTGACGATGACAATACATCTCATGTCTAAAGAAAGAACACTTTGAACTTGATATTTAGCCGTTTGCTTCTTCGGTTCATGTACATATATCGTACATTGTGCCCATTTGTCGTTTTCGTGAATACAGTCTGTGGTTGCAAAGACGCTATACGGGAAAATTCATTATCCCCTTCAGATTGTGCTGCCGGTTTCACTCGTCTGCTTCCCTTTGCAAACACAGCATGGTGTATATTAATTCAGCAAGTTCTCAGATCCTCAAACGGTATAATAGAACCCGGGATGCTGTAAAGGGCGGCTGCAGCAGTGACAGGTATTTTCTTCTCAGGCGGATCATACACTGCTCATATAAGAACATGTGTCGCATAGGAGATATTTCACGTAAAAGGGAATTATCTTTGGTCGGCGGTCAGTAATTTGGATGCTGGACGAACATTCGATTCGTTCGCATCTGCGATACTATGATTCGTAACTGATACGGCCTTTACCGTCATTGCAATTTCACATAAATGTATTATTCAGTGTATTCTTTTGTAAACTGAAAATATCATTGCAGAAAATAAACATATGGATTGCAAAAAATGGGATCTCTTATTAGGAAGTTGATAATCGCGGGAAAGCGCCAGCTTTAGTTTCAAATTCTCTGACGATTTGATCTTAGATAAATAGCATTGTTCTGAAACCAATGAACGTCAACCCACCTTTTCGCTGCTATTCTTTTTCAAAGCGTAGACCAGGCTTGCAAATATCATGAATAAACCGAAATTTAATAACACAATTTTAATAATAAATTAAGAACAAAGGCATTGATAAAGCTATGTTGTAAGTAGATCACAGCCAATACGCTGATTATCCGCTTAAGGATGTATCATGACTACAATCTTAGATATTTTTTTATTTGATAAAAAATTCAGAACCCCGCATTTAGGCAGGAATCCGAAAATACTTACACATATTGAAGTTGTTACAATTATTTATTTCGTATAATAATAATACCAGAAGTATTCAACATATAATTGTTCGTAACTCGAGTTTATTCAAAAGATGATGAAAATTCAGAACAATCAATACAAATGGCTGTTCAGCAAACAATCTCGCTAGTATCGGAGAACAATGGGAATCTGCAAATGAGCTGTAGTTCGGATCTGTCCGGGTTTGATCGAGACAAAATGAACATAAGGGATATCATCGTTTGCTTAACGCGTTACCCCCACTTGTAGCGCAAAAAAGGCCTTTTTCATGAATTTTTTTAAAGAAAACTACAAAACTTTTTTAATCGATCAATATACCATCTTAAAGAACACATCTTGAAGAACTTTCAGTAATTTTTTTATTGAAAAATATTACATTGTTCAGTGGCAAATGGCCATCAATGAAATAATGTTTTTATATACACGGTTTGCGGTGACCAACATTGCGGCGAAGTGGAACATCTGAAAAAAAATGCGGATGGATTTAGTCAAATATAAGTATAAACTAGTCTTTAACCGAAGGATTTTAAACAATATTCATTTTTCACATAATGGCGGACAATCAAAGTTAATGGTTCGATTTTAACGGAAAAAAACGGCCGTTTTTTGGCTATGAAACGGCCATTTTTTTCGAAAAAAAAATCGAACGATTAAAGACAACATTTTTATGTATTAAGCCTGCAAAATTTCAAGAAGATCGGTTCATTAGTGTTTGAGTAATTTTGGTCACCGACTTCAGAAATGCCATTTTGAGAAAAACGCGTTTAAAGTTTCAATTTCAGTTTACACGAAGAACGGATTCTTCTCTTTCAACGCTCATATCTCAGTCGGTTCGACTTGACTTGTTCGGATCGACTTGAAATTTTCAGGACATATTCTCAGATATTTATACTTCAACAAAAATGCAAAAAAAAAAAACGATTTTTTCAAAATCGCAAGTGGGGGTAGCCCCTTAAGGTACTTCACGTGTGAATGCCTCTTTCGACATAATTTCATTAATTATTCATAACTCTAGTGTCTAATTTTCGTGAAGGCTTGTGGAAGCACTTTACCGTTTTTAAAAGGTAGTTGACCTTTCTAGCTCGAGATATTTGATCTCAAAGTAAGCAATCGTTGCACTTATCTTCTATAGAGCCTGTATAAAACGCGACGGCAGGCGAATAGTATTTCAAAGTCTCGACAATTGTGACAAAATATCGAAGAGATGTTGGCTTCGAAGCAAAATCCGTATATAGGGGTTTTCGAAGCTGCTGATAACGAATCCGAAATGCAAATTCAGAAACTCAAAATGCCGGATTTAAAATGGTCGACATGTTTGCAAAAAAACTCGTCAGATTTAATTGAAAATCCGTATACAGGGGCTTTCGACGATACCAATGACGAATCCGAAATTCAAATTTCAAAACGCGAAATGGCCAATCCAAAATGGCCGACATTTCACAAAAAAAAAACTTCTCAGATTCGTCCGAAAATTCGTTTATGATGGATTTCAAGGTTGCTGATAACCAATCCGAAAACCAAATTTCGTAATTCTAAATGGCAGACCCACAATGGCGGACTTTGTTTTAAAGAACGTCAAGTTGCGAGTTCTACTATTAAATTCATTATAATCAGACCATTGTCAAGAACATTAATTTAATTACGTATAAGGTGAATGCCAAGAAAATACACGACATTATGAATATTCGTCAACAGAACGATCTCTATCACTCGATACGCTCTCAATATCATCGTAATCAGACCTCGAGCGTGGGAACCATCGGAGGACAGCAACATTTTAATCGCGTCATATGATATGCGTTTGCTCTTTTTCGGAGTTATTTTCCTAAGGCTAGAAACTAGAGGACCCGTAGATGTTATAAGGCAGAGAAAAACGCCTTGCATAGTTCGTTCTCGAAAAACTTTTCGAGCAAAGTCTGTTGATATTTCTTGAAGTCTTGAAGTTCTTGAAGTGAAATTATGGTACGCAAAGGCCAAATCGGCTGAAAAATGAGTCAGTATTGATTCCCGAAATGTTTTACGAATTAGATGTTTTTTAATTTCATGTTTTGTTCTAAAATTTAACAAGTCCCTAGTACAAAGTCGTGAAAAAAGTCAAAAAAATTAGCCTCTTCATTTCGATGAAGATTACACGATGTTTAGGAGCAACACTTGTTCCTTCAATTGTTTTGTAAAACTTTGATCAATCAGCCCGGAAAACCAGTTCAATGAATCATTTTGAAGATTTACCGGGCTATTGGGGAGTACATTAAGCAGGTGAAAAACCTGGCAACATTGGTCCTTCCATTAATATTTGAAAAGTAGTGACATCCCAGGTAGGATTTTAAAGTCGCGCCTACGTTGGCGCAACGACGCTTGCCGGCGTTAGGACGTCGGCCCGACTCTGTTCGCCAACGTCGTTTTGGGGTCCAATAAACGTCCAAATGATAACGTCGGCCCGACGATCCTCCCAAACGTTGCGCCACAATATTTAATCGATGTTGGCCCTTCGTCGATTGCAACGTCGGCCCTACGCCGATTGTTGCGTCGGCCCTGCGCTGACTGCGGTATCGATCCTACGTCGATCACCGCGTCGACCCTACATCCATTGCGGCGTCGACCCTACATCCATTGCGGCATCGAACCTACGTCGTTTGCGGAATCGACCCTACGTCGTTTGCGACGATGGCACTACATTTACGAGAGGGTGTTTAAAGGAATAGCTGATTGACTATTTAAAAGAAAAAAGACATAGCATTAATAGAAATTTATTGTCAGTGATTGACGTATTGATGTCTAGCTTAGGTTATAAATATATTCAGTCTTATAACTTCATAAATATATTCAGTCTTACAACTTCATAAATATATTCAGTCTTACAACTTCATAAATATATTCAGTCTTACAACGTTATTAATATATTCAGTCCTACAACGTTATAAACGCTAGAATGGTAACAAAAATGTGAAGAAGGCCCAAAGGAACTATCAATCGTGTCTGCTCCCGAAACATACACGGAGAGAATTTTTAAGTATTTTTTACGGTGAAATCTCCGTAAAAATTACATAAAAAATTTGAAACCGGTGACAAATGTGCACATAGTCAAAAATTGACACTAGCTTTTAATATTTTGCTTTCATTCATGTAAAAATTTAAGCAAGTAGCATAATTTTTTACATTTCTTTCAGTAAAAATTCTGACACATTCTCGTGTAGAATTTTAACAATGGGCTGCCTCACAAATTCCAAGTTTCTACAGTAAAAATAACCTGGACAAACTTGAAATTTCTAAAATCCCTAGCGAAAAATGAATTCCCTATGATTAAATAAATACTCTATATACTGTATTTCTGAACATTTGTGTTCTTGATTGCTACTTATTTTAGCATATCATCTTTCCGTACCATTGTAGACGTCCTTTATCGAAGTTTCTTTTCACGTTTCTTTGTTTTCTTGCGTACAACTGCGTAGAACACGTTAGACTGCACGAGACCACGAGGCTTTCTTGGCCCATGTTTCGTACTATAATGCGCATGCGCGATACCGCTGTTGCTAAGCAGCGCGGGTCGGCGTCGTTCGTGCTCGTCATACTGCGTCATACGTAAGCCCACTCTCACAGCTTGCGTTCACGTATACGCACGCTCGCACACAGATCTCACGCGTACGGTCAGGCGACGTAGCCCTAACTGATTTTACTATAAAGAACGTAAGATTTCGGTGGACGCACGGAAAATTTCGGCTTCCTTTTTTAAATTTTTATGGAAAACACGAAAATTTCTCAATGTTCCACTGAAAAATTTCATTTATATTAGCACTTTTTTAACTTATTGTCGTAATCTTTACGTTTCATGAAATTTTACTATTAATTTCAGTAAACATTCTGGAAAATATTTTAAATTTCTGTTACGCAAAAGTAAATTTTGATTCATTTCCATGAAAATTTATAATTTATTTCCTAAAAACCTGAAGAATTGCACATTTGTCACCGAGTTACTGTGATTTCGCAGTGAAAATTACTTAAAAATTCTCTCCGTGTAGCTGTTAGAAATTGATTGGTGGGCAGAAGCGTTAACTTCGTTTTCCTCTTTATGGAGACGACGAAACTTTTTTACGCGATTATACGAAGACCTATTTTTATCCGCCATTGGTTAAATTAATTCCACTGTGGAATATCCACACCGTTTAGGTTGCGCGCTACACAATACTGTTCAGGCAAGCTCAAAAGAAAATTCGAACGGTGGAGGTCGGGTATCAACGGTCTACTGGACTTTGTTTACGGTCAAGCATCGGTCGAGCTCTAGGTCTACAAAAAATTGTCACCTACACCCGTGCGACGATTACCCAGTGTCGGATTAAACGTGGCAGCCAACGTTGCGCGAAGTACTGATCGTAACGTCGGCGCGACGTTCGAACAACACTTTCGCCAACTCTAAGCCATAGTCGCGTCCCGACCGTCGGCTGTTTATTCGACGCCGTCTTACTGCCAAGGGTTGGCTGTATTCTGGGTCTGCACACATGGCCAACTACACCCGGGCGACGACTACCCAGCGTCGGATGAACCGTGGTGACCAGCGTTGCGCCAACTATCAAGCGTACCGTCGGAGCGACGATCGAATAACGGTTTCGGCAACTCTGCGCCATAGTCGCCTTTCGATCGTCGACTGCCGAGCCATCGCCGCCTGATAGCCAACCATGGCTAGTACGTTTCGCCAACGCTGGCTCATCATAGGCCGTCGACCGTTGGCAGCCGACGTGTTGCCACGATACAGCCAAACGTCGGCCGTACTCGGAACGTCGTAGACCCGCACATGGGATACTGACTAAAAAACCATAAAAAGCCATGTTTTAACTTTTTCAAATTATTGTTAAGGGTGTCAAAATGTTTTTTTTCAAAAATCAATGAAAAGGTCGTGCGAGGAATGCATTCAAGTTTTCGATGCTGCCCTTTAATTCCCTGTGGAATCATTGGTTGCTTGGATATGTATGATCAAAGACAAAAGCATCTTTTTTTTATTCAAAATCGGATATCTCAGCAAAAAATGGACGAAGAGGGACCAAAAAAACGAATCGAAGCTGAATAAACAAGCTAACTGACATATACATTGGTTCAACTGAAAAAAAATCCCGAATCCATAGAGCCTTGAAAAAAAAAATGTGGAAATTTTTTTTCGCGCTATTCCTCATGCTTGCACGATAACCGTAGCTCACAAAATGTTTTGCCCAAAGATCTCGAGACTAGAATCTTCAAACTTCAAAATGCTTTTTTATCACCTTGATATGACCATTTTTCAAAGATACAGAGCTTCAAAAAATATTAAAAAAATTAAAGACATGTTCTGTTCCCAAATTTTTTGGAGTAGTGTAAAACAAAATGGTTCTATAATCAGATAAAATGAAAGCCGGGCTATAAGTACTGATTTCCGAAGTACAATCCGTGCAGAGCGGGTATATATCCCGTTTCGCCCCCAAATATCGCCATTTCCTTTAGAGTGACGAAAAAAATGTCACGAGGTAATTTGATTGATTTCGAAGGGCTGATACAGTGGAGAAAAATCAGTTCACGATCATTACATCAAAGGTTGTTGGATTCGTCTGAATATCAGCTACACCGTCTTAATAAAACAAAAAAAACACGCTACCACTTGAAAAACCATTGACGACCTTGAAAACGCAAAAACGATTACTGTAACAAAAATGATCTTTTAACCACTGTATCAGCCCTTCGAAATCAATCAAATCGGCTACTGACATTTTTTTCGTCACCCTAAGGGCAGCGGAGATATTTGGGATGGTCACCTTAAATGGTCCACCCTGTATACGTCCGGATGTAGAAAGGTAAGATACAAAATACAACACTATATGAGTCCCCTAACTCGAGATGCAAATAAGCAGGCGGTGAGGGGCGGTTATAAGAGGTAAGCAATGGTAAGCAGCTGTTTTTTGGAATTTTCGATGAAAAACATATATTACATGTTAAAATAAACTGATAAAAATGGGTAAAAAAAGTTGGCTCGATGCCAACAGCGGGTCGACGATGCTGCGACCCGCTAGATTGAAAATGTAATTTTTTGAAGTGTTGATATTTCACCTTATTTTGAGTAAGGATTAAAAGAAAATCAATAAAATAGTAATTTATATTTGGATTCTACATACCTTAAGGAAAACGCTCCAGCAAGCCACATTCAAATCGAACACACCGAGCATTAACTATTCACTTATGAATAATTACAAATATTTCGGAGCGACTGCGTCTGACGCGATCGTTCCAAAAGCATCAACTCGTCGGGCTGATGCTCGAGAGCAAATAGAGAGATTTACCGTTCTGGCCTTTCGGAATAGTATGTGGCGAAGTCACTCCTACAATATTGTAGGGTGATTTTTCTGAAAAAAAATATCAAACGTTTTCGATTTTGTCACGTTTTTCAGGACTTTGAAACACTGTGGGCGGCAGGCGGCCCGGCTATTCTTCGTTTTTCATATTCAATTCCTATTTGCGTAGGCTTGGAGTCGCTTAATTCTGGACACTCGTTGCAGTACAATTCCATCGCAACCCGAACCGGCAGCGAAAACAACTAGAAACATTAGGCACAAAACATTTCAATTCAACTTTACATCGTGTTCTCTCCATAAGATAATCTCAACTCAACGTAGATTGTGACCAATAGTAAAAAATATAGGTGGTGGAAAATATAAAGCTCACTTGAAAAGCCAATCGCACGTTCATTTTTTCATACTCAGCCGGATTCAGATGCGCAGGCGTGAGGTTATAAGCGATCGTCAAGTTCGGTTTTGTGTATCGCTCGTGCTGTAGGAGCGCTTCCAAGTGTCCTTTTTTAACAATCCCATCTGGGGTCTCAGTATGTATAAAAATATTACTCCACATTTACTGGCTGAACGCATTACTTTACATAGACTTCGGTTGTATAGATGTGATGGCAGCCAAGATAAGAGTTATTATGGTCTGAACAGAAACAATAGGTATAGAACAAAAGAACGCATCAAATCAATTCATTTTCATATTCAATGTAACAAAAAATAGGGTATAGGCTCAATGACAAGATCAAGGCTCATACGAACGCATTCTCCCCATATTTTATTATGTGTTACGAGAAAAAGTTTTTCACACTATTGTAGTACTACGTTAAAGGTGACTACCAGCCTACAACTTTAAGTATTTTTACATTTTTTTCGCAATATTTTGCAACAAAATGGCGGCGCTGGAACCGAATGAAGCGAGTCACCTTTGTCTGATAGTGTCCTGCAGCTGGCAAGAGTCTTTCTCCATTTTTTACCTGGAAGGAAATTTCAAAATAATTTCCATTCTACATAAAATTTACCTACGAAATAGAGAAATCGCAAAATATCAATTTTCTATAAAATTGTTGTTATTGGAAAGAAAAATTGTCGTTCGTAAAAATAGTTGGTGAAAATAATAATTTTTGAAACATGTTTTAACATGTTCAATTTTGCCACGAAATCGTGTGATTTTTTTATGAGGCACATACATAGCACAGAGGCCACTAAACGTAGTTTCCAAAATTGTCGGAATTCACCCCTCTTTCAGGCTCTAGACTGCTAAACCCCCATAACGCTTGGAGTCCAATGTGGATACCCTTTTTAAGGAGTCCAAAGCTACTTGCCTGGACTGCTGAGACCTCTTTGCATACCACTAAAAAAATCTAACTTGAAAATCCGAGCTATTGTGGTAGGATAGTCACGAATACTTCACACATATGTCACAGAATTAAACAAAGAGTATATCCAAATTCATCACATCATAGATGTAGATGTGAACCACATATATTCCGACTGAACAGAAATAGTCATAGAATTGGACGACACAGGAAAAAAGAAACATCTCGCTGAGAACCACGTCCTTTTTCATACTCGTCCAACTGGCGAATTGGGTTCTCAGATTTCCTTGTCGCAAAAAAGACGTATTTACCGTGTTGAACGTTGACACCACACCCACACATACATGTATACGTAAACGCCAGTGCTCTTCCGTGCTCAAAGTACACCTTCATCATCTATCCTCATAATTTCTAGCTATTCTCCCTTTAGAATTTTGTTCCCTCTCTTTCCTGCCCATACCTTTCTTTTTTGTTTCCGCCGGCTTACTCGGGCCCTGCCGTTGAAAAAAATTGGTCGCAAGACGGGATTGTTTAACGAGATTCATAGTTTTCAAGCAAATTATAAGGAGGGCCTTGCATTTACCCTGGGTTTCTACACTCGTTCGGGTCTTCTAAGGAGACGTCTCTTCAAAAATTTCTGACAGCACTTGAATGGCAAAGGTGTTCCTCTCGTTATGATTTGTGATGAATGTACCGTATCGAGTTACTTCTGCGGAAATTATTTTTTCTTTCCATTATGACTATTATCATTATTTCTATGCTTTTCGTCTTTGCATCTCCGTTAGGTCGGGCAGAAAAGAATTGGTACACCGTAGGAGTGAATAATGGTGAAAACTCCCCGCCCCTCCCTTCTTCTAAACAACATACATCGCGATTTTGTTTACTGATTTTTTTGCAAGTATAAAGGGATGAAAATGCTGAAAATTGAAAAAAGCCAAACTAACAAATTACTCATACATGAGTTGTTGAAGTTGTAATATTTCTGAAAAATAATTAGGTTCTCCGAAATATAGAATAACACAATTCTCTTACAAATAACATTTACTTAGCTTTGCTTAAAAGCAACAATTTAGCTTAATTCAGCACATAAGCATTATCAATGAATCAGCCATTAACAAAATTGGAGGAACAAGATTCGATAGCTGTTGTAGGTAAACGTCACGATCCAACACATTTGAAAATCACTCAATGATTAATCAGAATTTCACGGTGATGTTTCTACTAAAATTGCAGGCCCAAACAAATATATAGCATTTGTTTGTTTTCCCAGAACAATATTTTTCGGTAAACGCTGCAGTGAAAGAAAATATTTTTAGTCCTTGAACATCATGCTACTACAGTTACTGCATTCATGGATATGATAACGTAGCACGATTGAACACTCCCATTCAAAAAAATATTTACGGCCATATGATGGGCCACTGAACATTGTCAATTTGTAATTCAACCACTAAGGAAGTTTCCTATACTACGAAGTAAAATGACATGCCTCTTCAAAAACAACAAATTTCGCTACGGACCCCAGCTCCTATATTTTGCGGTAATGAGAATCGCCGGATTTAGTTTCAACAGGAGAATAATTGCCCGTGACGGTGATTCAAATCGTTATAACATTTAGATATAGAAACAGACGTATCCATCAATATTCATAAAGACTCAGGAAATAACTATACGGCATCCCTACGAAATGTGTACGAACTAGGAGCTAATCCGGAAATACTCGATAAAAGTATGCATGATTTATATTTGCGTTGATTTTTAAATCCACATAAACGCGCTCTATTCTACAGATAACAAAAAGATATATCCTCTTCTCCCAGCTATGAACCTGTTCTCCCGAAGAAACATGGAGTGGATAAAAATCGAGGCCATAAAATACTGTGGACATTTATAGTTAGCAGAAATACTATATCTGGCTGTACATAAAAAGTGTTGGAATATATAAATGTTTTTTCAGCAACTGAAGTAACATAGCATGTGTCATGTTGAAATACCATATAGAAGTGTGATGAGGTAGCGGGCTAACCGATTATGGAGAGCACGTGCCTCCTAAGAACGTGTATATGGATGTCTCCGAAATACGATATGGATGGAGGGTCGTACTGACGGTCCAAGAGACCGTGTAATCGAAATACCAGAACAGGTTGCCGCTTGTCCAAGAAAAGGAAATAAGGGGGGTGAAGAAGAAATATGGCTATCCACTAATAAACCGAACGGAAATGCAAAGGGGGATATCTTGTTTGAAGTGGTATACTGAATGGTAGCCTAAGCATGGTGGCTAGCCCAATGTAACCATTTTTCGAACAAGATCTGAGATAGACGCTCAGGGATATACGATAGCCGTTAAAATAACTTCTGCGAGAGTAAGCATCATGGTCAAGGAAGGGCCACCGTCCACTTTTAGTCATTTTACTTTACTTTGTTCGCCCACTATTGTGGTCAGTGCATGTGTGACAGATCCAGAGAAGCGCCCAAAATTAAATACAGCATCAAGCCGAGTTAACTATCGATTTACAGGCCCAGGACATCAAAATTAGCCCGCGATCTCGTGCGGTTTGCGTACTTTATCTATACTATTCATATAACAATCTAACTATGCTATGAGTGTTTACAGTTTTTGAAAGTCGTTGCTCAAGCTAGCATTAGCGCGATCAAATATGAAATACGTTTACACCAAAACATGGACGATCCTGTTCCATTAAGACCCTTTGTTCCCAAATGGTTGGAAAGTGCATATCAAGCCGATAGATTCCAATCAGACCAAACGCTTGTGGAATTAAACTAGACCACATAAATTTATATAGTAATGAATAACATTTACCATGCGGTTCATTGAATAAAAAAATGTAGGTACTTGTGCGTGTTGTGCATGAATACAAGCAAGTATCTCGGATGATTATCGATTTGAAACTTGTAATTATCACGCAACAAAATTTGGTTATGTTATATAACTTGTCTGCTTTAGGATATATATACTACCGAATAAGCTGTCCACTACTTCCCACATAAACTGCGATTTTTTCCTTCTATACACGAAGAACCCATGTTTTAGGACCCTCCATCCTCTTATTATTGCTGTTCAGTCTTCGCTTTCTGTCATATTTCCAAGAACAATTACGCAGCTTTTGTATCGGTGTTAATGTGAATTTTGTATTGCTTGTCTCACGAATATAGAAATGAATAAAGTCGGTTGAGCATATTTTTTCAAAACAAATATTCAAAGCCATACAGTCATACAGTTAAAGACAGTCATAAAAGGGACCACACTTTCAGAATTTTTCCGCGGGAACTTAGGACTTTATTAAAAGAAGTTCTTTCTCTTGAAAAAAGCGTATAGTGTGAATTTGTCATGTCAATGCATGATGGCGCATGTTTGTGAATATTTTAATTAAAAATAGTTAACATTAAAAGTTATTCATTGGCCTCGTAGTAAGCCTCGTTTTTAAGAATGTCCTTTGCAGTTTTTACCCGTTTGTATCGTCAAGCCATCAGGAACAAAAATGCACACTGAATTTATAATTGATAGCATACAAAACGGTTAACAAGGAGCCGATGTTTTACCGGAAAATGACCGTGGTTCGAAATCTGAAGTCGATTTTTTATCTATTTTTTCAAGATAGCAAAGTAATTGTAGATTCCAATGTACGGAGTCTTTCCCCTTATTACATTCCCCACCATATTCCACTACTCATTCCCAACTTGCGACCACAGCAAAATAAATCACGGGCTACAGTCACACACGTACTGGTCCATGTCCGTGACATCCTTGTACAACTAGAAGCTACGGTACGCACGTATTTATTGTTCTCCGAGACTGGGATTCGGACGCATGACCTCCCAATGTGCTCGTTCAGAAGCAAGCACGCTAATCACTACCCCAGCACACCGGTTTAAGTTAGCAAAGTATTTTTTTTTCACTTTTGTATATTTTTACTATATCTGTTCATAGTTAATTAGGCAAAACATCTCAGAATATCGTGCCGAAATGCGAAAAACCTCTAGCAATCCGTCATCGCGATATCCCGAACACTGTTTTTACAAATGAGTCGCTTGTGTGAAGGTTGCAGCGAGCTCTTCAAAAAAAATGCTATTCAAATAGAGAGCTACATTGGCTAGAGATCGATCTTTACCGCAAGGGAAGCCGACAGCCCAACTAGTGTGTATGTATGTATATATAGACGCGATATACGTACCAGGCATTCTCATCCAAATGACTGAGAAAGCCGGGGATTTTTCCAGTCCCCCCTGGTGCTTAATTCAGCCTTAAGGGGGGATTGTCTTTTTTTCGCAAAATTTACCGCTTTTTGGGAATTTTTTTGTGAAGAAAGTATACAACGGAAAACTTGTGAAACTTGGCATATAGTTTGATTGATCTGTTTACTACATACAAAAAATTTTTTAAACAATTTCATCAAAAAATCCGCCTCCCACCCCCCTCGACGCGCGATGGTCCTTTTTTGATGGTGTGCACGATTACAGCCTTCACGTTCATCCTGCAACAAAAACCCAAAAAGCATTTTACCTTAGACACATATAGCTATCGTTCGATCAAGGGAAAAAAAACAAAAATTGACGATTTGGTGACGTTTTGAACTTGGAGTATCGATTTTTCAAAAAAATTGATCGATTTTTTGTTATAAATAAAAAACTATTAAACGTATTGCTTTTTTGCTTCATCAAACGATAGCTATATGTGTCTAAAGTAAAATGCTTTTTGGGTTTTTGTTGCAGGATGAACGTGAAGGCTGTAATCGTGCACACCATCAAAAAAGGACCATCGCGCGTCAAGGGGGGTGGGAGGCGGATTTTTTGATGAAATTGTTTAAAAATTTTTTTGTATGTAGTAAACAGATCAATAAAACTGTATGCCAAGTTTTATAAGTTTTCCGTTGTATACTTTCTTCACAAAAAAATTCCCAAAAAGCGGTAAATTTTGCGAAAAAAAAAAGACAATCCCCCCTTAACAGCCTGTACCAGCTTGGTTTTCGTGGGTATTTTATCTTGCCTAAGAGCAAACACTCTTTTGTTGAAGAATGCTAGTGCAGTGTCACCAATAACAGTGCTCCACCTGTCACCCTAACAATTATGATTGTTAATTATCCCAGTCTGTATTCCAACAGCCTGGCACTACTAATGATGCAAGGTTCAGAAGAGTAATATAATGTACTGCTTCCTGCATCTCTGTTGCTGTAGTCTCCATGGTTCCCACCACCGCTCTCAGACAGTTAGTTTGAAAGCTTCCAGATAGGTTCTTAGCTATGAACCTTCTCGCTTGGGCCATCAGATGATAGCAGCATACATTAAAGCTGGGAAGTACAACCGCTTCGTATGTCGAAAGGGCAAGTCCAAGTTCATTATCCCAGGCCTTGCTCAATGCGCGACTGTATGCCGACATGAAAATCCAGAACTTTTTTCTTTTGATATCGAGATAGCGCAGTCGCGACTTTTGTTTACCCCTGAAGTAGTACTGTTCAAATTTCATCCGGTCCTGGTGTATCGTATGAGTACACTGTTCATTCAACCCCTTCGGGATGCACGATCTTAGCCACTAGTGCTCATTTCCTACGAGCATACCTGCCCCCAAGCGCATTGCTGCTTTAGACGTCTGACTGGTAATTGGCGATGACGAAACCTGGAAAGTGTCTTTCCATCGGATGTTTAACGAATTGCGGCAGGTTTTCCATTTGTGCATTTACCGTTTAGAAACCTCAGGCAACGCAGTTGTGTCTTCGCGTCGTGGCTGAGGATTCTGTGCAGCCTGAATGCCTCACAAGCTCCTTCAAGGCTTTCACATAACATACTCTAACTTTTTCGCTTTTCCGTGATAATCTGTTCGCTGTACCCACATTGGAGGTGTCTATATACCCCTGGTCATTGAGAGTCAGTTTTCTTGCTGTGATGAACTTCTACCTCAGCATTGACCTCAACTTTACTAGCTTCTCGTTCCACCACGAGACCTTGGTAGAGCCTTAGAACGGTTTCATAGTGCAATTCACCTCATAGACTCTATTATACCATACCTGAAGATTTTCCGACGTCTTAGAATTATCTTTGGTGCAAATTTGGTTAAGACCCCTGTGAGCTCAGCGTCCAGATCTTTTGTGTAGCCTTCCCAACTAGTTTTGTTTCATTTCCGGTTCCATTGCATTGAACACCTTGTAAGCACACTAAAATATCGATTGAATTCCTCCGCCGAATTTCTAATTTTGAAAGCCATGCACACCCGCTTTTTTGCGTTCTGAAACTATAAAAAAATCACCAGTTCCAGTCGGCTTGTGTGGTAAGTACATCGCACTTATGCAATCACGATTAATGTTCTCCGACATTGTATGAATTACTAACAAATCTATTTTACAATATAACTTTTCAATAGGATAAAGTTCTGCGTTTCACTTTTCAATATTGTTACCAGATATTATTAACAATCATGTAATCATTCTGCGCACATTGTTAGAGGATATTAAAGCGTAAAACACGAAGATAAACGAATAATAATACATATAGTTGACCGCGTTAAAAGCGACGGGTATTTAGTCGAAATAAATGTAGCGCGCCTGTCTATCTGGTAATAGCTACAGCGGTAATGAAAATACCCCCGGGACTGGAAAAACGAATCGTAATTAACTATATCGATCCCACGGTGCCGTCTCAATCTCCATACGTAAACAGAGCCGGTGCCAGAGAACGAAGGTCCAGAGGCAGACACTCGGTCTTGTCATACTCTTCAATCAGAAGTCCCACGCCGAGGGGGAAGGCTTGTACACACCTAGACACAAAATGATTTGTACATATGTACTTATGTATATGGTGTTTATTCGAATGTTCACTTTGCTTGCAACAAAAGTGGACACCAATAATGCACGTCGAATCGATTGCCTCTTTCGATGCTAGCCGTAACTTTGTAACACTCAAAGATTTCATGAACGAGAACCATTGTCTCCGAAAATGTAACCCAAAGCGTCAAGAAGAGAGTAGAGATAGAGGAAAAGCGAGGACTATCTTTAGCATCCATAAATATGTAATACCTGTTTTAGGATCGATCTCGTTTTACTAAAGCGGTGAAGGCGACGAAAACAAGAAAACGAGCATTGATGTCACCAGCGAGCTGTGGATCTTACGTATGCATATATACATCAGGGTCTTTAGCTTTCTAGTCTCGTCGAAGATTCAGGCCCTTCTCAATAGAAATCGAGAGTTTCACAAGAGCCTATTCTCTTCCCTTTTCTACCTTATCGTAGTGTGAGTCATGACGATCCATCGAGCCGCCTTGTGTAAACTCCGACACGACCTTACGACCCCTTCGAGCAACTTCCATTAGCCGGGCAAGCATACTCGAACCCAACTTTGAAATCAGGAGAAAAATAGCGTGCTGAAAAAAGGTCTGAGAGCCAAGATAGAAAGAAGGTTTTAGAATTATACGGATTCGTATATCGTGGGAAATGTGTAGACTTTGGTGAATAAAGGCTCATAATTTTTATGTCTGTGTATGATTTCCTTCAGACCTTTTACCAGGAGTAGAAGTATGAGACCGGATTTTTTTGCAAAAATTACTCGTCTGTTCTTTGAAAATGATAAAAACGAATGGAGACGGCTTTCTGCGTCACATTCAATTGATCTGCGAGTTCTTGTTGACTTTGAGTATCATCTTCATCCAAGAAGGCTTGCAATTCGTCGTCTGCGAACTTTTTAGTGGTTTCCCACGCCCTTCGTTCCTCACGTCAAAATTACAACTTTTGCATTTTTTTGAATCACTCGAAACACTGTGTTTTACCAAGAGCATGTTCGCCGTAAGCTTCGACAAGCATTCGATTCGATTCTGCAGCAGTTTTATTTAAATGATAACAGAAAACCAATGCTGTCCGCAAATCATAGTTCGTAGGCACAAAGTCGACATGTTTAAGGTCCTAGAAAAATATATCGGTGTTGGGAACTTGGGTTGTTGTGTGTTGAAAATCTTCATCAGCTGTTAGAGGGAGATGATGGCGCTGCAGAAGCGCCCTTGCAGTCCCTAAACTGACGGCTAGCACCATCTATAGGGAAATTCCGGTTTCATACTTCTACACCTGGTACACCATAGACCCACATCTTCTTTGATTTGAATGTATTTATTTCAACTTTTTTTTTACCAATTTTCAATCATTATTGCAGGTCGGTTGTAGACTGACCTCTGACTTTTTTACGAACGTGTATTGATGAAAGCGCCCGTCTTCGAAAATGTACCAAATACATTTTTGGAAACTGTACTCAACTGAATTTTTCTCTGAAGAACAGCGATTTGGTTATTTTTGTTGATATGCATGAAACCTACCCTAATTGCTGTTGGAATGTGTCGCCTTGTGTAGAAATAATCTTTGAAACTACAGGGAGCTTCACATTATTTGGATGATAAAGAAACGGACGGGTAAGAACCCTCAACAGGAAGAACTGACGTGCTTTCTGATAAAAAGTTACTTGGGGCTGTGAATTAAAAATCAATACACGGCTGCACACATACAGCTTTTGACTAACGTTAATATCTACTCCTTTATTAGCTGAGTTTTAAATCTTCCGTTTTTTTTCAGTCAGAGTTTTAAAACTTCACGATTTTGGCGTTTAATACACTAAAATGCAGATAAAGTGAATTCTATAACGGTTACTTCGTGAAAAGCACCGGCTGCACTGGAAAAGCGAGATGATGCAATTGATCATCATAATTTGTGTATAGGTCATGATACAAATCGAACATTTTAGCCTCGAAGATAGAATGAAATATTCGAAGCAACACGAATGCCTTATGGGGCTTTGTGTCTATCCTTTTATTTTGCATTGATTCATTTCGTGCTGAATGCCTTACAAACATATAAGCTTCACTGGTGCGTGAATATACTCACGGATACCGTTGATGCGTTCCTCCGGAACGGGGGAGGGCATCAGACGGTCTCTTCATCATCGAGGATTAAAGTGATATTGCCAACCCCCGCGTGAACAGGACTTCGGTATGCTTTCAATGGAAGGAGATAACATAGTGTGAGTTACAACGTCTCGAAATTGAAACGGAGATATAATGTTTGCTCGTCGGATAAGCGCGTCTCGTCAATATTGGAAAAAAAATGAAAGTTTCCCGGGCGTGCAACCGGCTACGAGACAGACTGGGAGGTAAAGTGAAATGGCGATATTTCTGATATCTACATAGCTTTCGATCGTGAGCACGTCCATAATAAGTAGTAGAATCTTGCAAAGAACACCGTCTATCGATTATAGCTTTGTGAGAACTCCGGGAAGAGATGGACAAGATATCGATAACTTCAGCTGAAATAGGTCCTTGGAAAACATCTGGAATATTTTTATTCAAATATTATGAAGTATACATGTTTGCCTCAGTAGAGTCTCGCGTCAAGTCGTGAGCGGGTAACGACCGCGAAAATGTTATCGAAGTTGTGAGTTTTTCAAACGGGCAGACGACGCATATTTTTTTTTAAATCCATCTGTTTATTTCTAAAGGCGTTTCCACTTCAATATATGGATACCTATCAAAATGCCCACGCATATATTCACCACTGTTCCGAGATCAGTACGATTGGACAGCTGGACGGTAAGATTTAACGATTATAAATTGCAAGCGAAGCATGTTTCATAAATAGACAAACCTCCTAGAGGAACTTGTTGTTCCATTTGGTTTTATAGTTTTCCTTCAAGTGTCATAACTTTTCCATTTTTTGTTCTTTTTCCGCCCAGTTCAAAAACACAAAACTTCATTTTGTAATATTTTTTGGGAAGAAATGTCTTCAAACTTTAAGATTATCGGTTTCATTTCTGTATCATAAAATCTTGAAATTCACCGATTTTTCAGCGTCTTATTGCAGGTTAGCCCCTCAGTACGTCCAAGAACATTGTTGTTGAGAACCGTTGTGTCATACGGAGGGTAAATCGAACAGTGATCGAACGGGGACGAGTGAATAGACAAAAGCAGATTTATTTTTAAAACGAGTAAAGAATATGAATTGTCGATAAAAACTTCAATCACTATAATTGAGCAAAAAATCACAAGTGTCGTTAAATTAAATATATAGAAGTTTTTTTTCGATTATAAGCTCTGTATACAAGCCTCGCAGATTTAAGATAGAATTAATCTTTGATGTTTTGCGAAATTTAAAAACAAATTCGTAGTTAAACAGGCCCGAACTAGATATGCCTATTCACTGGTGCTGTATTCTAACTTCTTTCCAGTGAATATATATATATATATATATATATATATATATATAGGGTCTATTCTGATCATCCTCAAAGCAGAGGAAAAAATGTAGCTCGTCAGCTGAAAATTGCAAAACTAATTACTGTTAAGAGATGAAAATGTATAATTTAATAAATGTTGTCATAAAATCATTTCACTCGTTTTTTTCACCAAATTGAATGTTTCCCTTTCTCTGTGGAACACACTTTGGTAGTTTTTTTAGTATGTCATGTCAAGTTGCAAAACAGTTTTCTGTACTTCCCACGAAATTCTAATAACCAATATAATACTCGTATGTATCATCATATCATTATCATTTGTGTGCAACACGGTGATCTCCAAATCTAGCATTTAATAAAAATAAATAATACATTGTGATCCTTTAAAACCGGACACAACCGTAAAATATTCGAAAAATCGCTTTTTGGAAAGACTCTCAAAAAAGTCCGTTAAATTTTCAAAAATATGATGCGTATTTCGTTTATATCTGAAAAAGGAGTTTTAAAGTGGTTTTCGAGCTATTTTGACAAGAGTCTCCGAGCGCTGAAAAGCTTCGTCGGCGATATCATGCCCATGAACGCAGTTCTCAACTCTTATAAGCCTATTATCTTTGGGGAGAAAGTTACCGAGTTAAGATAGTTTTGTTTTCTGTAATAAATTCCACCTGTATGGAGCTGAAATAGCTGTTTAAAGGTATATAAAAAATGTCCTAAGTTATAAACATTTTTTTAGTACCCAAAACTTCAAACACGTTTTTTCCCAAAACCATGTTTTTGAAGTCGGCACGCAGCAGAACTCGAACAATTTTCGTACACCAGACTTGAAATTTGAACTGCTTAGATTGCTTCAACAGTCAAGTACACTGCTTAGATTGCTTCAATAGTCAAGTACAAACGCTTTTTTCGATTAATTGAACATTGCAAAAAATATATCACTTTTTGTGTGAAAATTATCGTCGGAAAAGACCATTTTTTTCAAACTCATCTCTATTTTTGTGTGAATTATTTTATAATTTCCTCCAGTACTTGACTGCTAAGAACAATATAATTAACGGAAATTTTGCACTTTCAGTTCCTGGATTAATTTTACGACAGTTCTACTGAAAGGAAAGGCCGCGAGACATTCCCCTCTGATTTTTAAGAAATTTGGCATGTTTGTAGAACAGATGAAAATAGGCGATACGTATTTTTTTATATCTGCGGGACCCAATATTTAAGGGGTGAAACGCACCCTTGAAAATAGCGATGATTTTCGTTTTTCGTCGATAACTCTTTAACGATACGAGATATGCAAAAATTTCAAATTGCAACAACATTTCTTTTGCTGTATACTATACATTGGAAATGAGAACGATGCAGATAACAACGAATTTCGTATTGTTTAATGCAGAAATGCAATTTTTTCATACCTATCTCCGAGAATTTTTAACCGATTGGGATGTAAATTTGCATACATATATGGCTGAACAAAGAGGGGCTACGGATTTTTATTTTTTTCGATATCTTTTAATAACGGGGTTGAAACTGCCCTTTAATTTTTTTAGACAAAAGCATCGAATAATCAACTACCTTTTTGCCATTCCGGGTTAAATCCACGTCAATATAAGTTTGTTCTATGATGCGATTGCATATTAGTAAATTCCACTCCCCGCCCCCTCCACCCAACCGTCCCCCCCTCGAAAGGTAAACGTTCAAAATTTCTTACGGTGCGGCATGGACGAAGATTCGTAGAAATAAAAATGGGTTACAATGAAAGTTCAATCAGTAAAAATAGTCGAAACAAATTTTCTCGATTTGGCGGAATGCCTTCTTAAGGGGTCAACGCCCCATTAAAAACTTTGTTCTTCCCATAACTTTTGAACGGGCCAAAATCCAAAAAAAGTTTAAAGCGAAGAAATGTTGTATTTTTCGGCTATTAGCCGTTTATGATGACAATGGTGAATATAACAGCAAATGTTAATTGTTAATTGCAATAATTCGTCACTGACTAATGAAAATCGCTCTTCGGTTTCCCTCTGATATGGGCACAGAAATGGGTAAGGCTTTTGCAGTTATCGATTGACTTTGTGCTTCGGAAAGCGACTGAATTCAAGGATTAAACGAACTTACTTGTAAGTGAAGTTCTATCCTGATTGTATGAAGCGCCTCTTCCGAAGAGATCAAATCGTAGTCCTCCTACTTCATGTCAGTTATTTCACACAATTTAAAGTTTTACCGTCATTTTTTTTTTTTTTGGTTGCTATGCAATCTGTGAGTTGATTACGTGAATGTCATTGTTCAAAGTCTTGCCGTAAACATTTTTGGGATGTAATCGATAGGTTATATATCAGGGTCAGGGTGGGGCTGATCTCTTCGGAAGAGGCGCTTCATACAATCAGGATAGAACTTCACTTACAAGTAAGTTCGTTTAATCCTTGAATTGTATTACGCGCCTCTTCCTCGAGATCAAATCGTAGATGTTCAAAGTTTTTTACGGCAACCGCAGATAAGTGCAGAACAGGAGCATTTATTTTCAACATTAACAATATACCATAAGAATGTGAAAACGTATTTTTTTTTTTTTTTTTTTAGTTCATTAATTAATTAATTACTTAATTATTTTATTTTATTCGTAACAATGCATTGGCATATTCACCTGGATCGGTTGAGATTGGGAGGTTATAAAATTTTGCAAACGTATTTGACGTTTTTGTCCACCCTGCAGTTTTTTTGATTAAATCAATGTTTACACCTTTCAGTTTTGCTGAGGAGGTGGATGCGTGTCGAGTACTATATGCGGTGAAAATGGAAGTATTGATACCGCATTCATTCAGCATTGTTTTGATCCACTTACTAATCGTTTGAGTTGAGACGGGTTTATGTGGTTTTTTAAAAGAGATAAACATTTTTTCATTTTTCATTCGCAGCGGTTTCGTTTTTTCTATATAAGTTTTTAGGGCTGATGCGACGCAAATATTCTTGTTGTTGCAAAACACTGGAAGTATGAGAATAGGTTGTTTCCTGTTTATTCCTGATGTTTTTATTTTATCTGGAATTCGGATTTCAATTTTTTCTTCTAGGAAATGGATATTTTGAATTTTGATCAATCCTAATGTTTGCATTCTATGTCCTGTGACTAAGGCCAATAAGGTGCTCACTTTCCTTGACAATTCTTCTAGTGATAATTCTTCATTGGAAGGTAACTGAGAGATATAGTCGAGTACAATTTTGGGATCCCAAGTGTAATCGTATTTTGGTCTGGAAGGTCTAAGGTTTGTGGTTGCCTTAAAGAATCTTTTTATATCTGGATCTTGTCCAATATGTGGTCCCAAAATTAGAGCAATGGCCGACCGAGCGCAATTTAACGATCCATGTGATGCTCCTTTTTTAAATTCATCTGTTAAGAATGCCAACACATTCGTGATGGTAGTCATGAAAGGGTTAATATTGTTTAATGTACAAAAGTTCCACCATTTTTTTAGGCTGGAGTCGTATTGTTTCATGGATGTATCTGATAGTGAAAAAAGCATTATTTCCGTGGTTTCCGATGATAAGTTTTTGGCTCTGAATGATCTCCGCATACATTCCCGGCAACCAATGTAAGTTTCTGCCAAAGTGGATGGGCTTCCCTATTGATCGAGCATAATAAGTTTTTATTAGGTTTAAAGTAAATTGGATTATTTAATAACAATGATTCAAATAGAGGGAACCATGGTTGGGTCGGCCATCGGGGGACAATAATGATTCCGTGTGCTTTATCAGTTATAATTTTTCTCAAGGTGTTTAAAATAATTGAGAATGGTGGGAATGCATAAAAGAAGTATGGATTCCAATTAATGGTGAAGGCATCGAACGCGAAGGCTTCTGGGTCTTTTTTCCACGATACATATTTTTTACATTTTGCGTTTATTCGGGATGCAAATAGATCTATTTCAGGTTGTCCAAATGTTCGTAAGATTTTTATATATGATTCGTTATTTAATTCATACTCTGTTTCGGGTTGTAATCTTCTTGATTCGAAATCTGCTTCGAAATTAAGTTTCGATTCAATATATGATGTAACCAGCCAGATATCTCTTTTTTCGCACCACGTCCATAAGTCTTTAGTTATTTCATTGAGATTTTTTAAACAAATCCCTCCCATACGTCTTATGTACGAGATCGCAGTAGTGTTATCAATACGAAGTAAAATATTGCACGATCGTAAGTCCGTAGCAAAACACTTTAGAGCAAAAAAGGCTGCTAAAAGTTCTAATTCGTTTATGTGATAATTTTTTTCTTTAGTGCCCCAAGATCCGTGAACTTTTTCGTTCTTACAATAAGCACCCCAACCTGAAAGTGATGCATCCGAAAAGATTTCAATTGTGCACGTAGGACTTCTGATTGAATTAACGGTTTCAATTATGTTTCCTTCCCACCAATCGAAGTCTCCTTTTAAACTTTGCGGTAATTTCATGGTTGCGTCGTAATTTCCTTCATTTGTTAGCAATGCCTTGAATTTTTCTCGTTCCAACTCTTTTACGTGTGCCCATCCATATTTTGTGGCGAAACAACAGGCTTCCAGTTTCCCTATCAGTTCAGCTAACTCCCTTATGCGGCAACGTTTTTTCTGGCGGAATTTTCGAACGTGTTCTAAGATTGTACTTGATTTATCTTTGGGAAGACTAATAGTCATATTTTCGGAATTATAAATAAATCCTAGAAATTTACATTCTTTAGTTGGAATGGTTACACTCTTTTTTGTGTTAATTATGAAACCTAAGGTCTCTAGGAGTGAGCATGTCTCTTTAATATTATTTATGCAGTTTTCGTATGAGTTTCCGAGGAGTAGGATGTCATCTAAGTATATTACCGAAAATAAATTTCTTTCTCGTAAATTTGTGACAACTGGTTTCATGAGTTTTGTAAAAATCCATGGAGCTATGTTCAGTCCAAATGGAAGGCAGTTAAATTCATAGGTTTGTCGGTTGAAGGTGAAGCGTAAAAATTTTTTATATGAATTTGCCATGGGAACGAGATAATAAGCGTCCTTTAGATCTAGCGAGGCCATGAAGCAGTTTTGAGTGATCAGTTTTGTAATAATTTTGCGATCTTCTAATTTAAAGTGATTTGTTTTTATGAATTCATTGAGTTTTTTCAAATTGAGAATTAACCGAAGAGATCCATCTGGTTTTGGAGCTAGGAAAATTTTTGAAATAAATTGATCTTTTACTGTTTTACATTCTTGGATAGCTCCTTGTTCTAATAATAAATTTATTTGAGTGCCAATTAATGATTTTTCTCTAGTTGACCATTTGGGTTCTATCGGAGGCTTTTCTTGTTTTGGTTTAGATATAAATGGAATCTGTACTCCTTGAGTCCATTTAAGGATGAGCGAATCAGAGGTTATTTTTTCCCAATTGAGTTTGAAGTGTTTCAATCTCCCTGCGATGGTACTCACAGAATCTATTAGTGACGTTTGTTCGGGTTGTAAGTTTTTCGAGATGGGTTTTTCTTGAGATGTTGGCCCGCTTGAAAGTTCGATTGGCGTGTAGCTTGTTTTTGTAGATATGGCATTGTTCGTGGGTTCCGGAATTGTTGTCGACGTTGCGGGCCTTTGAAGTTTTTTAACTCCTTAGAATTTTGGATCCTGGATGTTGGTTTTAGATCTCTGCTGGATCGTTCGAGGGATTTAACCAATTTTAATTGTTCTTCCAGTTTTTGGCCGAATAGCATCTCGTCTGGTTGTGTAGCGTTTAGTGTCTCTCTCATAGATTCGTTGAGGCTTGATTGTAGAAGAGTTTTCCTAACTACGGTTTCGCCGTGTTGTAGATCAGCCAGTAGTTTCCCCAAATTTCCAAGATTTTCAAATAATTCGATTTTTCCGTCGAAATTAGATCTCACAATGATGAGAAGAGATTTTGCCAAGATACTAAGGCTGGCGGCTATTTTCTGTTGTTTTCCTTTTATGCGTTCGTCTCTTTTTGCTATGGGCTCCGGTATTGAAGCTTTAACTTCTGGATTTAGTTTTGGTGGAGCGATTAGTTCACAGTTTTCTGGTGGTGTGTGCTGTTTAATTAGTTCCTCTGTCATTTCTTTGGGTAATCCTTTTTGGACTATTTCAGTCCAACGGATGGCAATTTCCTTATATATGGGGGGACCTGGACTGTTTTCTTCATTTAACCTTTTACCAAGGGCCTCAACAAGTTCATTTTGGAGACATTCTTCCTCTTTTGAATCTGAATTCCCAATGGTCGCAGTATCGTTATCTGGATTGGGCAGGTCGGTAGGCATCGCTGGTACCGTTGCTGTCGTTGAGTTATCGGCTTCATTCTGTGTCGTAATGTCGTCGATCATCTCATTTAATGGTGTATTTAGATCATCATGAGTATCAGAATGACCATCGGAGAATTGCACTTTTTTATTCTTTTTCGCTGTTGAAAGGTCTTCAAATTCATCAGTGCTGGATTCGGTGTCGTCGGTCTTACCTGTATGATAATAATTGTTCTTAACGATAACGACCCGGTTCTCAAACACAATAATGTTTGGTAATACTCCAGTCTCGATGAAGTTGTGGCAACTTATCGTGTATAAATTGGAGACATAGCTCACAGTGCATAAAATATTTATGTGCGGTCGGTGCGGGTGGATGGGAATGAGAAATATCTCCTCGAACGAGTGCTACTCGTTCGAGTTCCCCGATTTTGGCACTTAATGAGACATTGCTCCCCGTAAGAAAAATCTTCTTACGGGTTGTAGTGCGTGTCGACTTCCGTACTTACAGCGTTCCTTTCTCCGGGATTTTTGGCGTTTTTTGATTTTCTTCTTTATTCGTTTAAGAGTCTTCATTAGCTCCTTATCTTCATCCTCACTTTCTGAGGAATGTTTTCTTTTTTTTTCACTATGTTTTCCCATGTCCTGTTCTGGGATGTGTGTTGTTTAACCGGCACACAAGAGAAGAATGACATTCACGTAATCAACTCACAGATTGCATAGCAACAAAAAAAAAAAAAAAATGACGGTAAAACTTTAAATTGTGTGAAATAACTGACATGAAGTAGGAGGACTACGATTTGATCTCGAGGAAGAGGCGCGTAATACAATTACAATTGGATATTAAAAAAAAAATTCCACTTCTCTCACCGTATCGGGAACACTATTTGCAGAGATTACGGCGTCTTTGGGTTTCCGCTGCAACTCGTGAACGAAGTGATGCAAAACATTTTAATCAGCTTAAAACGCTGCATCTTGTTTGCAAATGCCAAACCAATGAACGAAAGTAATACTTGGGGTAAAGAGAGACCACGGTGTAAAGAGCGGCTACCCTGAGATAACCTTGAGATCACCTCATTATGGATTGAGAAAACTTTTAATAAGAGCGCGTGTTGTTATCTTTTTCGCTATACGAATGTACGAGTGCTGATAAATTGCGTATATAAATTGAGCAACCCTCATGGTTGCGGCAGTTTACGATGAAGAAGCCAGTTGTACTTTTTGAGTTCTAAATAAATACAAAAAAAATGTACGTTAATCCCGTCAACATTATTCAATTTTATCCATAGCAATAAGGGCTATGAATTTGTCTCCAACTCCAATCACCGATCGGGAAAAACAGTTCAGTAAGACATAGAAAACATAACAGTTCAGTAAGACCTAGAAAACATAATCACAGAAGCGATGGATCAACCTATGGAAATGGAATTCGAAACCGGTTTGGATTTTCTGTCACCAAACGGAATTCATCAAGCTGCCACAATAGAAGATAACAGTGGAGAAGATTGGCACGTACAACGATACCTGGATCCCGAAGTTGATGAAAATGTATGTACGGAAGATGTAGAAGAATTAAGTTACGAATACAAGACAAGAGCTGTGAATTACTGGAGATCCGGGACAGACGGAAATAGAAAAATATCAGCTGTTCAAACGAAATTCAGAAAGGTGAAATCAATGCGGCAGTTACGCCGATGGGCCCATAGTATAAACAAGGGTGGCACCCACAAAGAAAAGTTAACAAAAATAGCTCACTACACGTTAAACAATTTCATCGACGCTTTGGACAAAAAGCTGCCTGTCCATGATATGGATCTTCGACGATGGGCCTAACGTGCACGAGAAATTGTAGAAATGCCAGCCGTACATTTTAAGGCATCCGCTTCTTGGGTGAAAACATTTAAAAAACAAGATCGAATTGTGTCAAGGAAGATTACTAAATATGTAACAAAACAACAGTTATTAAATGCTGATACACTTCAAGACAAAGCTAAACCATTCATAGAAACGATGAAAGTCAACATGGCCAACGTTAGCGCCGTAAACACATTTGATTCTGGTCAAAGTGGATTCAATTTAGAGCTACATACAGGCCACACATTGGCGAAAGAACGGCAGAAATCCGTTGAGACAGTAGTGCAGTCAAAAACATCAACAACGCACAGTTATACTATACAGCCTTTGATTTCTGCGAGTGACAAGCTTTTGGCACCTATGTTGATCGTTTTAAATGAACCTACTGGCAAATTTGGTCCTCGAGTGGCACAAACTATGTTCAGAGCCGAAAATATATTTTTATTGGCTTCGAAATCTCGAAAATTGACGACTAATCATTTCAAGTGTTAGTTTCAAGAAGTATATATTTCCAATACGGGTCCAAAATCGGTAATACTTCTGGATTCTTGGAGCGGTCAATGTCAAACTGCGTTTAAATAAATGGATATGCAAGGGAAAGGTATTAAAATTTTAACCATTCCAGCAGGTAAATATATTTTACCAGTATGATTAGTTCTGTAGACATCACATCATAATTAGTAATTCTTGTAGGTACAACGGGAATGATACAACCTCTTGATGTTTATGGCTTTCCTGTATGGAAAAACTTCGTCAAACACTTTTCCTACATGGTAATATTATACAATTATGACGTCAATCTGCACTTGAGAGACAATACTGTTAAGTTACAATCTCTTACACATAATCAGTTTTCTTCTCCACGCTTTACAAACCTCTTTAAATATGCGTGGTACAAAAGCGGTTACGAACAAGAGAGACCACCGAACTTCGAAAATCCCGTAGAATTTTGCTTTTAACAAAATACAGTGGCATGCGATATGTGCAGCAAAGCAGCTCTTATCACTTGTGCGTGGTGCAAGAAATCTCTTTGTTTCAAACACTTTTACCATGACTATCATTATTGTAATACATATAATCCATAAAAAAAGTACAGTTGAAACGGTTATACAATAAGTAAGCGCAAATAAATGTCTGATTAAATTGTAATCTCGAAACAATAATAATACAATAATATACAAGAATATACAAGAATAATACAGTAATATCCAATTATCATACAGTTGCTTCGCGAAACAAGAAACTCGTCCGTGATTGCGAGCCTTACGTATGCCCGTATTAGCGGAAAACGGAAGAGCGACTTTCATTAGTTAGTGACGAATTATTGCAATTATCAATTAACATTTGTTGTTATATTCGCCATTATCATCATAAACGGCTAATTATCGAAAAATACAACATTTCTTCCCTTCAAACTTTTTTTGTATCTCGGCCCGTTCAAAAGTTATGGAAAGAACAACGTTTTTAACGGTGCGTTAACCCCTTTAAGATGGCATTCCGCCGAATCGAAAAAATTTGTTTCGATTATTTTTGCTGATTGAACTTCCATTGTAACCCATTTTTATTTCTACGAATCTTCGTCCATGCCGCACCGTAAGAAATTATGAACGCTTACCTTTCGAGAGGTGGATGGTTGGCTGAAGGGGGCGGGGAGTGCAATTTACGAATATGCAATCGCATCGTAGAACAAACATATATTGCCGTGGATTTAACCCGGAATGGCAAGAGTAGCTGGTTATTCGCTGCTTTTGTCTAAAATAAACGACAGGGCAGTTTCAACCCCTTTATTAAGAGATATCGGAAAACCAACAAATCCGCAGACCGTCCGTGTTCAGCCATATGTGTATGCAAATTTACATCTCAATCGGTTAAAAATTCTCGGAGATAGGTATGAAAAAATTGCATTTTTGCAATAAACAATATGAAATCCGGTATTATCTGCATCGTTCTCATTTCCAATATATAGTATACGGAAAAAGAAATGTTGTTGCAATTTGAATTTTTTTCATATCTCGTATCGTTAAAGACTCATCGACGAAAAACGAAAATCATCCCTATCTTCAAGAGTACGTTTCGCCCCTTAAATATTGGGTTCCGCAGATTAAAAAAAACGTATCGCCTATTTTTATCTGTTTTACAAACATGCAAAATTTCATCGAAATCGCAGCGGGACACCTCGCGACCTTCTTGTCAGTGCTGCGGAGAGGGTTGGCTGAAAACCAGTGATGCTATAGCGAGTTGTGCGCCACCATTTTGTATTCTTTTTTTTACAAAGAAATGTATTGTCACATACTTTAATATATATCTAATAAAGCCTAAAAGTTTTTTAACCATGTATTTTATTCCTTTCTGTAGAAATATTCCAACGAAAATGGTCGGAAATGGGAAGTTACAGTGGCACCGTCCTTACAGCATCCATCTACATACTACACGTCCTTTACTGGCGGACAAGTGTCCAATTACTGCTAATTTCATCCATTCACCGACGATTTGGTAAGTTGTCTATTTAATTTATCAATTCTTCCAATATTATTTGTTGCAGTTACTTCGTTTTTTTTTACTATAAGAATAATATATTTTGTTAGCTAATCCATACTGAAAGCAGGAGTAATGTACGGAGTGGAGATATGGGGAATGGGGGACATAAGGGTGTTTGAAGGAATTGTCACATCCGGGAGGGATACGAGCATAATATTATCGTTTCCCTCTTTGTTGCCTACGCCTAGCGCAATAGCACGGGATAAGGGTAACAAGCGGCAGTGCGGGTGGAGCCATAGACTTAAGGAATTGACGCGATATTTCGGTATTGAGGAATAATTCGACAAGCTCATATAAATTTAACTGACGTTTTATTACAAATAGATAGTCGGATTTGAATGTGAATTAATAATAACAGAAGAGTAAAGGAATAATACAGAAAAATAACAGAATGATATGGTCGCTTACATTTGTTGGTGTGCGTAGCGGTGTACACAGGTATGTTCGCTCGTTACAATATCGGTAGACGCTCTTATGAATATGGGCCTTTGCTCATGGCCAGACGCGCTCGCTGTGGAGTAGATCGGTGACACGCACACAAGATTTTCGGTCGACGTAAAAATAAATAAATATATATATATGCACAGGCAGAGCCACTCGACGCTCCGTACGATCTTAGAGCGTGAGAAACGGATTTGACTTTTTTACGCGACTGTGGGTCGAACTTATACGTTTAATCAATTCGAAAGAACGACTTGCAATAAGATTGTTCGTACGTAGATTGGGACACGATTACGATATCTCCGGCGCCTTGATTTAACCATGGACAATCAATATTTGGGCCACAATAAGCACTTTTTGAAGAATAAAAAAATCGCGATTTTGGCTTCGTTTAGTAGATACAGATACAATCCCCTCTCTATAATATATATAGATAAAGAGTCAACCCGAATAAAGAATATCGATGTGTGTGCGGAATCGTTGGGTGGGTCTGAAGCACCTTCGATGTGTGGGCGGAATCGTTGGGTGGGTCTGGAGCACCTTCGATGTGTGGGCGGAATCGTTGGGTGGGTCTGAAGCACCTTCGATGTGTGGGCGGAATCGTTGGGTGGGTCTGAAGCACCTTCGATGTGTGGGCCGAATCGTTGGGTGGGTCTGAAGCACCTTCGATGTGTGGGCGGAATCGTTGGGTGGGTCTGGACACACACACACACACACACACACACACACACACACACACACACACACACACACACAAAACAGCCCTTTTCAGGACTAAGGAATACCAATGCAGATAACCTCCACGTGGTGTATTCTGGATAACGCTAATAATCTGCAGCCAATTTACATAAATCACCGACGAAGTACGATGAAACAATGCAAAGCACGCGGAAATTCGATTCACATCGAAAAATCGGGGAAATAAATGTTTTACTCTTCGAAGCGCTGTAACTCCGAAACTAAGGCTCAAAACGAAAAAAGTTATTCTTGTTTTTCGTATTTTTTTCGCCCATATTACATAATCCAATGATAAAATTAAGGCGCCGGAGATATCGTAATCTCCCCTAGATTGGAATTAAGACACGGTAACAGGACTTAAATCGAAATTGCTTGACCGAAGACTGAGCTCTGAATTCGATGAAGATCGCTAAAAGACTGGGATTAAGACTCGATAGAAGAACTTGATGTGATGGTAGTTGACGGGAGACTGGGATTGAGACTCGATAGAAGAAGTTGATGTGATGGTATTTGACGGGAGACTGGGAATGAGACTTGATAGAGGAACTTGATGCGATGGTAGTTGACAGGAGACAGATTGAGACTCGATAGAAGAACTTGATGTGATGGTAATTGACAGGAGACTAGGATTGAAACTTGATAGAAGAACTTGATGCGATGGTAGTTGACAGGAAACTGACTTCAGGAAGGAAGACTTTCTTGTTATCGAAATTAGGTTTCAATAGCGGGGAAGGAACCTTACGGAGAGTGTGGTTTTGGTCGTCTAGTTCTTCAAGGATTGGTCCATTGGTCGTGAATACAAGGTGTGGCTATTAAATAACCGACTGATGCTGCTCCCAGCAAACTACGACCGTACCGCGACATGTTACATGGCTGTCTGATGGTCCTTCCCCCCACCCTGGGCTCGCTACACAAGCCAGCGGGTTGCTCAGTTTAACTGTAGCAGACGATTGAATAAGTCTACGCACTAGTGACACGTCGGAAAAATGCCAAGTGGCCAGACGGAGCAACGGGTTGACCTCAAGTTTCTTGTTAAACTAGGGAAAACCGCCACAGAAGCTAATGCAATGTTGAAAGAAGTCTATGGGAATAAATGTTTATCCCGCACACAAGTTTTTGAGTAGTTTAAACGGTTTAAAGGAGGGCGTGAAACGACCGAAGAAGATCGGCGCCCAAGACGGCCCTGAACGTCAAAAACGGAAGAAAACATTGAAAAAATTGGTAAATTGATCCGGTAATATCGAACACATTCTTTGTCGAGTCCTGTCATTTCAGCAAGCCCTCGGATGCTCAGACGACGATCAGCGTGGTATCATTTAGCAATTTTTTCAATGTTTCCGTTCGTTTTTGACGTTGAGGGCCGTCCCGGGCACCGATCGTCTTCGGTCGTTTCACGCCCTTCTTTAAACGATTTAAACCACTCAAAAACTTGTGTCTGGAGCGAACATTCATTCCCGCAGACTTCTTTCAACATTGCATAAACTTCTGTGCCAGTTTTCCCTAGTTTGACAACCCATGTGCGGGTCTACGACGTTCCGAGTACGGCCGACGTTTGGCTGTATCGTGGCAACACGTCGGCTGCCAACGGTCGACGGCCTATGATGAGCCAGCGTTGGCGAAACGTACTAGCCATGGTTGGCTATCAGGCGGCGATGGCTCGGCAGTCGACGATCGAAAGGCGACTATGGCGCAGAGTTGCCGAAACCGTTATTCGATCGTCGCTCCGACGGTACGCTTGATAGTTGGCGCAACGCTGGTCACCACGGTTCATCCGACGCTGGCTAGTCGTCGCCCGGGTGTACTTGGCCATGTGTGCAGACCCAGAATACAGCCAACCCTTGGCAGTAAGACGGCGTCGAATAAACAGCCGACGATCGGGACGCGACTATGGCTTAGAGTTGGCGAAAGTGTTGTTCGAACGTCGCGCCGACGTTACGATCAGTACTTCGCGCAACGTTGGCTACCACGTTTAATCCGACACTGGGTAATCGTCGCACGGGTGTAGGTGACCATTTTTTGTAGACCTAGAGCTCGACCGATGCTTGACCGTAAACAAAGTCCAGTAGACCGTTGGTACCCGACCTCCACCGTTCGAATTTTCTTTTGAGCTTGCCTGAACAGTATTGTGTAGCGCGCAACCTAAACGGTGTGGATATTCCACAGTGGAATTAATTTAACCAATGGCGGATAAAAATAGGTCTTCGTATAATCGCGTAAAAAAGTTTCGTCGTCTCCATAAAGAGGAAAACGAAGTTAACGCTTCTGCCCACCAATCAACTTCTAACAGCTACACGGAGAGAATTTTTAAGTAATTTTTACTGTGAAATCACAGTCACTCGGTGACAAATGTGCAATTCTTCAGGTTTTTAGGAAATAAATTATAAATTTTCATGGAAATGAATCAAAATTTACTTTTGCGTAACAGAAATTTAACATATTTTCCAGAATTTTTACTGAAATTAATAGTAAAACTTCATGAAACGTAAAGATTACGACAATAAGTTTAAAAAGTGCTAATATAAATGAAATTTTTCAGTGGAACGTTGAGAAATTTGCGTGTTTTCCATAAAAATTTAAAAAAGGAAGCCGAAATTTTCCGTGCGTCCACCGGAATTTTACGTTCTTTATAGTAAAATCAGTTAGGGCTAGGTCGCCTGACCGTACGCGTGAGCTCTGTGTGCGAGCGTGCGTATACGTGAACGCAAGCTGTAGAGTGGGCTTATGTATGACGCAGTATGACGAGCACGAACGACGCCGACTCGCGTTGCTTAGCAACAGCGGTACCGCGCATGCGCATTATAGTACGAAACATGGGCCAAGAAAGCCTCGTGGTCTCGTGCAGTCTAACGTGTTCTACGCAGTTGTACGCAAGAAAACAAAGAAACGTGAAAAGAAACTTCGATAAAGGACGTCTACAATGGTACGGAAAGATGATATGCTAAAATAAGTAACAATCAAGAACACAAATGTTCAGAAATACAGTATATAGAGTATTTATTTAATCACAGGGAATTCATTTTTCGCTAGGGATTTTAGAAATTTCAAGTTTGTCCAGGTTATTTTTACTGTAGACACTTGGAAGTTTTGAGGCAGCCCATTGTTAAAATTCTACACGAGAATGTGTCAAAATTTTTACTAAAAGAAATGTAAAAAATTATGCTACTTGCTTAAATTTTTACATGAATGAAAGCAAAATATTAAAAGCTAGTGTCAATTTTTGACTATGTGCACATTTGTCACCGGTTTCCAATTTTTAATGTAATTTTTACGGAGATTTCACCGTAAAAAATACTTAAAAATTCTCTCCGTGTATGTTTCGGGAGCAGACACGATTGATAGTTCCTTTGGGCCTTCTTCACATTTTTGTTACCATTCTAGCGTTTATAACGTTGTAGGACTGAATATATTAATAACGTTGTAAGACTGAATATATTTATGAAGTTGTAAGACTGAATATATTTATGAAGTTGTAAGACTGAATATATTTATGAAGTTACAAGACTGAATATATTTATAACCTAAGCTAGACATCAGTACGTCAATCACTGACAATAAATTTCTATTAATGCTATGTCTTTTTTCTTTTAAATAGTCAATCTGCTATTCCTTTAAACACCCTCTCGTAAACGTAGTGCCATCGTCGCAAACGACGTAGGGTCGATTGCGCAAACGACGTAGGTTCGATGCCGCAATGGATGTAGGGTCGACGCGGTGATCGACGTAGGATCGATACTGCAGTCAGCGCAGGGCCGACGCAACAATCGGCTTAGGGCCGACGTTGCAATCGACGAAGGGCCAACATCGATTAAATATTGTGGCGCAACGTTTGGGAGGATCGTCGGGCCGACGTTATCATTTGGACGTTTATTAGACCCCAAAACGACGTTGGTGAACAGAGTCGGGCCGACGTCCTAACGCCGGCAAGCGTCGTTGCGCCAACGTAGGCGCGACTCTAAAATCCTACCTGGGAATACATTTGAGGTTAACCTGTTGCTCCGTTTGACCACTTGGCATTTTTCCGACGCGTCACTAGTGCGTAGAATAATTCAATCGACTGCTACAGTCAAACTGAGCGACCCGCTGGCTTGTCTAGCGAGCTCAGGGTGGGGGAAGGATCATCAAACAGTCATGTCCAAACATGTCGCAGTACGCTCGCAGTTTGCTGGGAGCAGCATCAGTCCGGTTATTTAATAGCCACACCTCGTATATCGGATAATTAGCGTGATTGGTCGCGGTATGGCATGCGAGTAGGTTACAGATTCGTTAGGCACGCGCGTGACCTTATTCCAGGGCATCCGTTCTGAATATTCTGCATATAAAAAAACGACCTTTGTCTCGTGTTTCGGCGAAAAAGTGCATGGGACATAGAGTTCGATATCTGAGACGTAACCATGCGCATGGTTTGTGTTATGTCTATTTGTGGCTATAGTGACTTCTCATATGGAGAAGTTTTGTATGTCAGACTACGCCGCGAGACCGGATGTTTTATTTTTCAGTTAGACTCATAAATCCGTCGCAGCCGTCTAATCTATGCTTTGTTTAAATAATCTTGGGTCGAGGCTTCTTAAGGTTTATTGCGGTAAGGCTCTGCGTAGAGTTAAAAGCCAATTTTTCTGTCAACACGCTCGGCTTCGTCCCCGATTGCGCTACGTAAGCGCGCGTTATCGAGTACGTTCGGTACGTTATCTTGAAATGTGTGAGTTAGCATGATCGAGGAATTCTCGTACGAGATCTCTCCACCGAGCCTGAGGATCATCAGTGCATTTTTGGTGAGTTCCCGAATTTCCGATCATAAGATTTCGCTCCCGTGTAGCTCTCGCAAATGAAATAACAATGATTCGTTTGTGTTTCCCCTGATATGGTCCTGATACTCCCTATCTGTCGAAATTAGATCCCGACCCTCTCTACTAAACTTTGCAGCCTGAGCGGCCGTGCATTACCGTGACCGTCGGCTCGCGCTGATGCACCCAAGTGCGGTTTTCCCAGTTCCGAGACCCCCAAAAACTGGGCAGTTCCATTTTTAACCCGCATTTTGTTTATTTCATTCTTCGGATTTCGTGTTTGTGCCGTTTGGTGGCGATGGACGTAGTTCCACCCATCCCCCAGGTCATACCGGTCGCTAACCCGGTGAAACAAAGTAGCTATCGCCCACCGGAGCATGCGGGTGCATCGCCGTAAGTGGACGGCCGAAGGTGACGTGAGTAGTTTCCCGAGGATCGAAAGATCCGAAGGAAAATATTTACGTCACAAAGGATATGGGTATAGAAGAAATAATAAATATGATAAGGGAAAGAAGGAAAGTGGATAGGATAGATGATAAGATAAGAAAAGTATTGGAAAAACTTAAAAAGATAATTTTAGATGAGGAAAATGAAAGAATAAGAAAATCAATCTACAATTCTAATTACAAGCATATAGTGGAAAATGAAGAAAGGCCATGGTAGTATTGGTCAGAGGAGGGAGTGACGGGTAGGGATGAATAAATATGGGCGCGATTAAGATGCGGAAATATAGGAAGAGCACGAAAGACAGGGGAGAAGGACTGGCGATGTAGAATTTGTAAAGAAGAGAACGAGACACTGGGGCACCTCCTAATATGCGAAAAAGGATGGAAACTCGTACTGGAGAATGCAAGAGAGAAAGCCGAGAAATGGGTGCAAGGAGTGGACAGTCGGGCGATCAAGGGAGGAATTATAAACATTTTGGAAGGAAAGATAAAAAACATTTGTGAATATTTCAGAGAAATAGAGGAAGTGTGCAGAAAAATGTGCAAGGAGGAATGGAGAGGAGAAAGCGATAAAGAGGAGGAGTATCAGAAGAAAAAAAGAGGAAGCGTGTGAGTGTGAAAAGAGAACGAGCATGCGGGGTTGAAAATAGAGTTAAGGTAGAGGTAAGAAAAAACGAGCGTTTTGTAAAAACTTTGTCATCCAAGTTATGCAAATAAAACTCGATTGTAGTATACTGTATATTTCGTTAGATATAGCAATTAAAAAAGAGTTTTTATGATATTTTCATTTTACAGTCCATTTGAATTCTACAGTGTCGTTATTCGTCCATCCACTTTGATTGGATCTGTGGATGATGTGCTCCATATCGTTGTACGGGCATCTTTGCCCGCAATGTCTGTCAAGAGGTTCCATTCGTGTACACCACGGCCCATTTCTCTTCCTGCAGAGGTACCATGTACTCCTTATAAGATTAATAAAAATACGTCTGTGACATGCGGAGTATAGAGTCGGAATATATCGTTTCATTTAATTTCACCTCTGTATTGTGCAATTCGACTCCAACAAGATTTTTTCGAAAATATGTTGCAACTATAAAAGCTGGATTAAGAAACCTTGGACTCTGTGCCGTGCGTGCCCTTCCATTTTGTTTAAGAATTCCATGTTGATCTGATTGCGCATAATTTTCATTGAATTGCAGAACACTGCATTGGTGATCAATCCATTCAAGTTGTACTGAATGATGTATTTCACTCGTCCGAAACCGGATATCTTTAATATTTACGTGCAAAACCAAAGTGATTGTATAGATTCTAAAATGCACCTTTTTTCTGATTCAAATCCCGTAACAGATACATCCACAGATACACATTGATACAGATCAAAAAACGGCGCATGGTCCTGCCATATAAATTATTGATATCCATGCGCCTTAACCTCCTGAGGCCCAGAATGCGGAGATAGATCCATTGTATGATTTGTTACAGTTATGGCACTTGAATTCTGAAAAGATCATGATACACTGAGACTTAATCCTAGATAGACAGTCATGATCATCACACCGTGCATACAATTGATGAAGCAAATTTTACAGCATATTGACTACATGTCGTGATGCTGAGCCGTGAACTCATTTAGTATCGTGAATGTACAAAGCATTTCGATCTCAATATGTCGTTTACAAATGCATCGTACGTTTGGAGAACGTCGAACTCACATCGCTGTGCTCAAGTATCCACAATTAATATCTGCAAATTTTACGTCATATGGAAGTCATCCAATGACTGGTGTTAATGAATTCACTGAGTTAACACTGGTAGTAGACATGCCATGCAAGCAATATGACGGCGATATGCATGTTTGTCAGTGATACATTCGATGGTCGCAACATGACGGCGATATGCGTAGTTCTCAGTGATACATCATATGAGGGCGATATGCATGTGTTCAGTGATACATTCGATGAGCGCAATATGACGGCGATATGCATATTTCTCAGTGATACATCCCACGAGCACAATATGATGGCGATATGTATGTTTCTCTGATACATTTTATGACGGCGATATGCATGTTTTCAGTGATACATTCGATGAGCGCAATATGACGGCGATATGCATATTTCTCAGTGATACATCCCACGAGCGCAATATGACGGCGATATGCATACAAATCCAGAATGATACAAGTAAGCAAAGACACAAAGAAAGTTTGCAGAAGTGGTAGAATGGCTAGGTAGGTAGCGCGCTCAGCTCTCGAATTACAATACGTAGGTTCAAACCGTAGGTAGGTAAAAACTTTTAACTAGGCAGGATACGTTTTAATCCATTTATCATATAGGCAGTAACATAAATAAAGCATATGGAGATAAAAATCCTACCAAATTTTTTTAATCAACATTTTTGGATTTTTTAAATTTTTCACGCTATGACACTCATATGAGCTCCATATGAGCACAGCATAGTTACGTCCCGCCATGCCGCTAATATGAGTTCCGTATGAGCACAGCATAGTTACGTCACGTCATGCCGCTAATAGGAGCTCCGTATGAGCACTACATTTCTTCACGCCGGGACATCCATATGAGGTCCATATGCAGTCACTTATTGTTAGATATTCGTGAGCCGACTTTGCTAGTCTGATGAATTCACTGCATGCATATTCGCGAGAGAACAACTTTGCTTCATTTGGATCTATTATTGAGAATCATCATGTGATGCAAATATGACTTCAACAGGAGCACTCATAAGGGATACACAGCTGTGAGACTTTCTATGCCGCAGTAATGGTGTACATATGATGCCAATATTAGGAACATCCATGGAATGAGAACACGTTTTTTTATTTTTTATTTTTCAACTATTTGTTACAGGCTAATTTTTTTAACTTATTGTTTTCGAGTAGCCATCTACGAAAAGCACCACATGCCATACCGCTTCAACGGTTCCAAATAGCCGTCATACCGCCGCAAAGAAACAGATTTATTTATTAATGCAAAACGATTTTTACACCCTAAAATTTTGCTTACCAGTTGATTATAAGATTGGGAATATAAATCTAGTTTTACCATACCCGTGAGATGGGTCAAATACGCACAATATTAACAGAAAATTGCGCGTGTGGCACACATTTTTAATGACATTTCGAGGTGCAAGGAATGTAAATATTAAATCTCAAACACATATATAGGGCAATCTTATTTTATAAGATGTTATATTGTAAAATACCCTACGCACGAACCTTTTTCCCGAGTTGTAACACCGGTTTAGAGCAGCTGCTCATCAGACACCCCGCAAATATAGGTCGTCCCAAATATTATGCAACATTTAACATTCGCGACTCATGCATCATGTTGCGTGACATTTGGAACACCCTGTATAGGCGCGTGCGTGCATGCGTGCGTGTATGTGTGGTCTAAACCATAGAGCCTAAACCACAGTACCTTTTGACAGGAAATACTCGTAGATTGATTAAGGAGTGAGAGGCAGTCAGAGGCGTGAAAAAACGAGCATTTTCAATAATTTTCTTTTTTTATAGTAATTAAGTTTGTTTTACAACAGTGGTTACACAGACTTTTTATGTTATATTTCAACTTAACTTGTATAAATTTTCAAAGAAAAATATTGATTATTTATAAAAAATATCGCCATCTTTGTCGGACCCCTTTCGGCATGTAATGCTTTGCGGTGACCACTATAATTCAAAATCCACTCGATGGATTTTGATGAAATTTGGGGTGCTTATCGATAGCATTAAAACTAAAAAAAAGATGCGTCTTTTTATCGTCGCGATATTTATGTATTGCCAGAGAGATGGCAAAAATGTGGAAATAGCGAGGGACAATACTTCGAATGAACCATTTTTTGTATTTGTCTTGAAATTTTCGATCTTTCATTGGTAAAAAAAACCCGGAAACTTAGTTGCGCACCTAGTAGAAAGTATTTGAACGCAACGGAATATTTCAATGCCGATTTGCCCGACAACGGCGAGGAACCACATCTTACTGCTTTGCCCCATAACACCTCTGGACATGAGCTTTTATTACACGCAGTATGAATCGAATCTGAATTTGACAATTGACAGTGTCCCCTTGTTAGTTTGAAAATTCATTCCTAGTACTCGGGCATTGGGTCATGGTTCGAACATCGTGATTCAAAAATTCTTCATCCGAGTCCATGATTTTATTATAAAAATAGTACGTGGAGCCTCGTGAGGTTAAGTTCGATGATCGGTGGACCGCACCTATGTGTTAGTTACTGACGTGTGCACATCCATTTGAACATCATCCTATATCGCCGCATAGTATGTGTGCAATGAATGAAGTCATGTCGATTTCAGTTGGTAATTCGAACGCAAAGTTCGTACGTGTTTACCAGGCGTGCCAAGTGTATCAAGGAAAGGTGCAATGAGACACGGAGTCCAGCAGGCCGTAACTTTCAACTCACGTATTACCAATGCTTTAAAAAATACGTGCTAATAACAGAGCGTCTATTTTTCCATACTGATCACTGTATTGGCCGAGTGTTTTAGTAAAAAGAACACCGCGATTCAAACTTTCTCATCATTAGTGTACTCGCGATTGCTCAGCGTGGCATCGTTCTAAGAAATATACAACAATTATATAGGTTCTCACCAGAAGTCGTTTAATCTGTTAACACTGACGACGTATGGATAGAAACCTTTTCATGTAAATAACGCAATTTGTCCGTCATTATGTCGTGGAATTGCAATCGCAAGTGATGAAAAGCAATACTAACATTTTAAATATTGTATCCCGGAGTTAATAAATAAAGACCATAATTAAAAGTGACGTTTTACGTCTTCGATAGTCTACATCATTATTGTAAAGGAAATATATGATCCTCTTATTATTAGCAACCCAGCAGTTTTTCCTCCTAACGCCGTAGCTACTTCCTTGAGAATGAAGTGAGCGTTGTAATCGCATAAATAAATTGTGAAAAATTGCTGAACTTTAAAATGCTTCATTATAATATAGTTTGAAACTTGAATGGGGCCTTGTCAACCGCGCGGTGATGATATCGAACGTAGCCAGTAAACATTTGATAACGTTGATCGCGTTCACTTTCCTTGCTCATAGATGTTTTGTTCACAGCGCAGATAACACAGTTTGGGACTCGCTTTAACATGGAATGGCAGAATACGAATGTTCAATTGCCCGGTGTTTTATAACACTCCTATTGTAGAAATGGGAAAAAGAACACAATGTAGAGTTTGTAACGTTTTTTGAATCACCAGATATTATAAGTACAGAAAAACTACTGCGATTAGGAAATTCAAGCGGCAATGTATCCCATTACGTGTGCTATCCGGCAACAATGGAAACCATCAAAATTGTTATTTTATCTGCCCTTTATACTGATACCTGTCTAATTCAATTTAATTACCCCCTTTTAAATGCTGCGTTTACAAAAAAGTAAAGGGTTGGTTCGCCCCTTAATTTTTTAAAATGTATATCCGTAATGTATTCTTTTATCGCTTTATGTATGAGAAGAACTTTCTTTGTTGCCTCACTAAAATCGGTTCACCTCTTCACAATTGGAACCTTTAATACCGTTCATTCGCCGACCGAAAAAAACGTGTTCACCAGCGAGTAATCCTCTACCACATACAACGAGTATCAGAAGAATTTAAAGCAGAAATGACGTAATGTTGCTGTTAATCTTTGATACGTGTCGTGATAGCAGTTGGGCGTTCTCCGATCAACCACGAGTTGAATTTTGCGAACGACTCGACGCTACTTGTGCAGACCATAATACGTGTCCTTATACGTGTCCGAGATAAGGAACATACGACTGCCTTCTACCGATGGGTGATTTATCAGACTCGGAACCGACCTAATTTCATCGATCATGTCCTCTTCAGCAATGTAGCAACATTCCATCTATAATAAGGGAGCCGTAAATAACCACAATTCGTAGTATTAGTCTGTACAAAACGGAAACGGGCACTTAAGGTTGACTGCCGTTATCAATGGCGTTCGAACGTGTGGGGATAATTTCAATGCGAGACTTATTGATTCTTATTTCTTTCTTGGTACAAAGTTAACTAGCCGAAAACATTTAGAATTTCTCCCAGAATAAACTGCTGCATATACTGACAGCCGCGCATGCAAGGCATAGCGTATGGTTTCAGATTCATTGTCGGGGTGGTTTTGATGTATACTATTTTTTAGATAAATCAATTAACCTATGAAGTTAAATTTGATTATTGCAATGCATATGCCCGCAATTGAACTAACGTTATCAGTCTTTCAATGGGGTGAATATTACATTTCTTGCGCCAGCTTGTATATCGTGGAGAATTCATATAGTTATAGTTTCCTCCATTCAACGTACTAGCGGATTGACTAATCAACAGAAAATCTGTAAATGATCGAATCTGAAAAGGGTAAAATATAATACATTTGGGTATAATGATAAACATGTTAAGGAAAATAATTATCTGAGAAGTGCATGTGATAACTGTGTATCATATTATGAAAATAAAGTATTAAAATAGAAATCAGATTTGACTTGAGTTGTCACAGGCCGCCATTTCATAATTCCGGCAATATCCGTGGCAACGATGTACTCTGGTGCTTTCGATAAATGTCAAGTGTGTGTTTGTTGCCGTATGTGTAAGCCTGTGTTTGTAGTGTGTGTGAAATGTGCATATTGTAAAGGGAGAGATGACAGACGCGGCTAGCAGGCGCAAAAATTAGTCGATTCAATCGATAATATCTGCTCGAAATATCCGGTAACCTATATTTTCCATGGAACATACGTGACCGCGACAGTTTTCTTGTTATTTATCGCTTTTCGCATAGCTCCGATCTAATCGCGAAATAGTATTATTTCCGCTCCAATGTTTGATCCGCACGGATTCTCTATAAGGTGCGGGTTGAATGCATTGATTTCGTGAATTAATAACTATTGTATTTAGCCCATAAGGCATGCAGAGTTTTCGCGGATGTCATTCTGTATGTCTATACTACAGCATATAAAAAATCAACTTTCGTTCTAATGGGAAGTTTCGTGCACATACTACCTTAAAAGCAGCTTTTACAGTAATCTATTTTTGTGCCATTGAGCTCACAATAATTATGTAGTCTGGTTCGGCATAATATTGATCTAATTTATAAAAAAAATATATTTATCGCTATATGCATACAACGTTCCCTAATAATATGGCATTGAACAACTTTTTGTATAAAAACGCATTCGACCTTTCTCAGCTGCTCACTAGACTACTCAAATAAAATAATTAGTACCTACTGCTTGGTTATTTTAACATAGAAAAACACGCAGTACATTATGAACATGACTCAACGAATTATTCAGGACACAGTTCACAAAAAATCCATGAACTGATTGCAATATCATGATTGAACATGCTTGCGCGCTGGATGAATAATAAAGGACAACGAGTAATGTGAAACGGGAAAGAAACGTGACACCTTAATGGTCCATCATTACTACTTTACTAGACATTTACGTATTACAAGCGGCCTTGAGGATCAATATATGTATCTGCATATATGGTGGGCGATATAACACACTCTTTACATATATATGTATGGTACTTACAGTTCGTGTTGCATGTCACGAAGTGGTTGCCGCCAAACTATAACATGGCGCGTGTTGGTTTGATATGCGAGGGCAGCGAAGTCACCTCCCATGGCATGCAGGCTCTTGTTCCCTTAACAAATCTATAAACCTAATGTTCAATAACGTTCCATCGCAAATGGGGTTCGCGTGTCCATGAATTTCGCGCGAAAGGCGATCGGCGATATACACGTAACTATAAAACTTTTCATGTTAGTCCAAACACGACGACTGTACGTACCTCTTCTTCTCCATTAGTATTCTTCTTCACTTCTTTTTATTCGATTTTTACTCTCTTCGAAACGCAAACGTCTACACTTGTCTGTAAAATGATGTCGGTTCGCGTCTCTCTTTATGTTCGTTTTCCTTCTTTCTGCTCACATTCGCTTTCATTCACCTTCTCGATCTTCACTTATTCCTCGATTAACCTCTTGACTGTGAGTGATACACATATGGGCGGAAAAACGTCGTATCACTTTTGCGTCATGACATGTATGTGGGCATTTAAAACAAAAACACGCTTTTACTATACCGACTTGGCTGTTAGTGAGTAAATCATGGTTCTTGAGGTTGCTGAATCCAAATCTTCAATAAGACTTTTTAAATTTTACATTGCGGATCCCACATGGCGGATGAAATTTGAAAAAAAAATCAACTTGATGAAAGTTAGTATTCTATGGTTTTTGGGAGTCGCAGAATTCAAGCCTGAAAGCAGATTTTCAAGATTCAAAATGGCGGATCGAATGTAGTGGATGCGAATTTGAAAAATAGTTTGATTCCGACGAAAATTTGGATCTCTAGATGTTTGTGGTTACGAATTTCGAATTCGAGCCCGGACTCTAAATGTCGGAAGCTCGGACTTTCCATTTAAGCGTTTCCAAGTAGGTTTTCACCAGTTTTGCAGCATGTGGCCGAGCGTTGTCATGCTGCAAAATCAGTTTCTCTATCGTGTCTCTGCTCGTATAGCGGCCGTTTTTCCTTCAATGCTCAGCTCAAACGCATGAAGTAGATGTTGTCGATAGCGATCTCCCGTGATGGTTTCGTTCGGTTTAAGCAGCTTATAATAAACTACACCCAGCTGATCCCACCAAATGCAGAGCAGAAGTTCGGAACTATGGCTATTCCGACCATGTTGATCATAAATGGGATTACCCCACGATTTTCTACGCTTAAGGTTATCGTAGTGTATCCATTTTTCATCGCCAGTCACGATACGATGAAAAAAAACTTTCCTTTTCTGCCTGTTGAAGGAGCTGTTCGCACGTGAAAGGACACTGTTCGACGTCTTTCGGCTTCAACTCGTACGTCACCCAATGGCCTTGCTTTGAAGTCATTCCTAATGCTTTCAAACGTTTCGAAACGGTTGTGTGATCAACTCATAATGATTCTGCAAGTTCAGCTAGCATCTGACATGAGTCTTCATGAAGTAATGCCTCCAATTCTTCGTCTTCAAACTTTTTCGTTCTTAATCTTCAACATCAGAATCATTATTTTTGAAGCGTCTAAACCAATTTCTGCATGTTGTTTCCGACAGAACATGGTCGCCGTCAGTCTCCGAATGAATTCTGTGTGCTGCAGATCTTTTTAAAATAAAGTAAGGCAGTAAAGTTTTCCGGAAATACTATTCCTTTACCAAAAAATTTGACATGTTGAACACTATGATTTAAAAAAAGTTGTTTACACCTGAAATGACATACACTGAATTTCAAGCTTGCTTATAGTACGTCTTTATATATGCGTTACAATCTTAAACTACATGAACGCAGTTCCGATAACGCCATCTATTAGAAAACAGCGAGAACTCATTCGACGTCCTAATATTTTTCGTATTTTGTTTGTAGTTCTATGTTTTTATTTTTTTTATCTATTGTTTTTTTGTTTCATGTTTTATGTATTGAGGATTTTTGTATTTTTCAATGCGTTATCTTCAGTTCTGAGCTTGGACCACAAATAAAGAAGAATTTCGGTATTTTACTTGACAACACGAACGCCGTATCGAATTTTTAGGGTATAGTGTCACAACTTATCTCAAACACCAAAAGCTACAAGCACCCGTTGAAATTCAACTATTTTTCGAATTCCCATCGACCATATTGCAACCGTCATTTTCAACGTCGAATACCTGATTGCACATAAGATTCAAATTCCGCAACCTTTAAAACCGTACACTACTTTTCATCGAAATCAAACTACTTTTTCAATTGGCACCCAAAATTTTGAAATTTGAGGATCTGATATTCGTTTCGGCTTCAGTGACACCAAGAACCGTAATACTGAGATTATAGCATAAATCTATCAAATTTTTTTTCCGACACAAACGGGGCAGGAAGATGTCACTTTCGCCAAGTGGACTTGGCGAGCTGATTAACCACTGCTAAGTACTCCATCAGCAAACCTAACATTCAAGAGCTACTGTTATACCAAGCGACAAACGAAAAATACATCTTATGGACTTGGCTCCGTTAGACTGTTTTAACGAGATAACATAAAAGATGGAAAATCGTTCCATATATGGAGTTGTTGGTATCACATCCTTGGCGATACAAAAAAAAAAACAAAAGAATCTTACATGTTCCCAGATTCATTTGAATGAAAAATCTTGACGTGCCATAGAATTTTCTCGTCAACGTCATAGCATACCATGATGGTTGCGATCTTCAAATTCGTGCCCGAATTGTTTGCTTCCCCTTTCAAATATTACACAGCAAGTCAGCTTTCGGACACGTTCGATTGCTCGGTTACTCAAAAATGGAGCCACAATTCGTTTCCCTTTTTCACTCACTTTCACCCCTTTCCTATGTGTTCCGTCGAGAAACACCCTGCGGGCATTTTGCTCTCTTAATCCCTTTTCTGGATCACAATAAAAACACCTCGTTGATATAAAAATATCTCCGCTGCTGCCGATTCAACTACATGTGCCTTCTGATTACGACCTACGAAACCTGAATTCTGTCAAACCATTAACGCAGACGTCGTGTGAAAATGTACTTTGAGAAAGTAAGAAAAAGAACGCCAAATAATAAAGAATCGCCCCGAAAACATCGCTTGTTTTACCATATTATGAAATTTTATAATCATTTTATACTAATATTAATGTCAAAATATTTTTCATTTTATGTCAACAATGGTTTTATTATATTTTTCAATTTCAATGTACAAAAATAGTGATATCACTTTTTATAAAGTAGCCACGTAAATTTACTAAAAACGTTGTAAACAACTTTGTTAAACCTTAGGAATAATATTTTTCGACATATTTCATTTTTATTTAAAATATATTACTGTTATAACAAAATATTGGTTCCACCATTATATAAGAGTATAACGTAAGTACCACGAAAGGACACTAGAACTGCTGTGCAACGTTAACAACTTGGCGTGCACGGTTTCGCTCGCGGAGATACAGAATTTGCCGTTCCTGTGTATATATATACATATATATGTATATACACAGGTGTATATATATATATATATATATATATATATATATATATATATATATATATATACACAGGTTGTAGTTGTCTAGTTGTATTCATGAACCTGCGAAGTACGAATCAAATCTGTGATGTACCTCTTGACTATACGATACTTAGAATCTTACTTTATTTACATTATTAAAAAAGTTATATAAAAGTATACATTTTCTACTCTATTATACAACTACATAACTACATACACTTGTTATATAGAAAATGTATACTTTTATATAACTTTTCAAATAAGTTTCAAGTAATATTTCGAGTATCGTATAGTCTAGGGGTAGATTGCAGATTTGATCCGTATGTCGCCGGTTCATGAATTTTTATTTCCACTCATATAATAAGTTGTGGCAGTTTATGTTTTTTAAACTGCGAGTTGAGTACTTGAGAAGACGAAATCATTTGCAGAACTTTTTTTCTTAACCGTCCACGCCAAGTTGTTAACGTTGCACAGCATTTCTCGTGTCCTTGTGTGGTACTTTCGTTTTACTTTTATATAATATTGATACCAATTTTTTGTTATAACGGTAATATATTTTAAATAAAAATGAAATATTTCTAAAAATATTATTCCTAAGGTTTAACAATGTTGTTTACAACATTTCTAGTAAATTTGCTTGACCATTTTATGATGAGTTATTTCACAGTTGTTGTACATTTAAATTGAAAAATATAATAAAACCATTGTTTAAATTAAATACAAAAGATTTCCAGATTGAACAGAATTTTTAATATGGTAAAACAAGCGATAACCTTTACGGGAGGTTTTTTGATTAATAAGTGTTCTATTTTACCTTTTCAAAGTTTTTAAGAGGGATTTCATATCTTTTTAAATGGGAAAAACTTCGTTTTTCTGTTTAGACTCAGTGTCAAGAGAAGTGAATTTGAAATTAATCGGAAGAAACTATACGGCTATAGTTTCAAATTCGTATTGAGCAGGGAAAGGTATTTTCAGATATTTGAATTGATCGGAACCTGCGAAATAGCTTCCGTAGCGCTAACCGTAGTATAAAGCGTTTTCTAATTTTATATTATTTTTATAAAGTTGGGAATTCTTTTTTTAATTATGTCGAAGGACTAAAAGAACATTAATGTTTATAATTGAAATTATCAAAGGAATTTTTATTGAAGAAATTAATAATCCAAGTATTCAAAGTAAATCTTACGTATACGAAAACTTTCCACGCTTCGTCTCGGAAAAGGAATTTTCCACTGATTTCTTTTTCCAGAGGATTTTCATGGCAAAGTTGAATATATTAAGTATTGTGTTTTATAAAACCTTCGTAAATTGAAACCAATGCGATGTGTCTTGGGTGTTACGCAATTTAAATAATGTATTTAAAAACACTTCTACGAAAACCTTTATCGTTCTGCTGATTATGCTGCTGATGAAGATATATATTTTTTTTATTGTCTCTGAACGAATTCCTAGATCGCAGTACCCAAAGATAAATATGTTTTATCTAATATCTTGAATTCATATTTCTATCTGTCGGATACCTCTAAGAATTCCATACCTCATACTATATTAATCATTTTTAACCTTACACACTAAATATTTATCATTGACTATGTTCGAGTCAAAAAATGATCGGTGACCTCTTGATACCTAAACGTGTGCATTCTTCTTATATGCCGTCATGCACGCAAATCCGGCATCTCCTAGTGAGTTCGATTCTCAACACAATAGTCCTTGCACAATCTTCTACCTCCGTCCAGGGTTTTCTTGCCGGCCAGGTAGATAGGGTATATGCGATCGACATGTACGGGGCATTAAAAGTGGAATTGATGCAGCGAAGCAAATGCATTCATATCCATAGCCTTTGCATCTCCATATATCAGATGGTAAGAGCAGATTGCTTAATTGGGAGCATGAGTAACTAAGAGAAATACGTACTTTACTGAATATGCCATTCAAGTTACTCTGTATAAATTAGGTATACCTTTCTTTGTTGCTGTGATTCTTTGACAGATTTTATGGGTGCGCTCTGAGTACACAATCTACACTTGTACATTATAATCTAGCAAGTCCACAGATTTGGCTTCACTATGCTTAGTCTTTCTTATATTCATTTTGTGCTTGATGCGAAGCTATGTGATAGCTTCAGCTGCTCGATACCTACGGGTATAGATCTTTCGTTGCCTCTAAGTAACGAAAAGTTTACATTTTTTCCTTACCTGTGTCCGATATACGAAAATTTCATACTGTTGGCGTTTCTTCTCTTTGGTGCAAAGATTTAGGTAGATGAGTTAAATATTCTGCTTTCCGCCCTATTCAGTTTCGAAGCACTTTTGATGTTAGAATTTGCGACACTTCGTCAAATTAATATTTCGCCTTGAAAAGGGCCGATTGTTTGACGTATTCGAAGAACTTTTTAGGGTTAACATGCACGACACTGACAACTTTCGTAAAGTTCACTTTGGCCCGAAAAAGAGCCGCTTATTTTATATATCACACTTTCACTGCTTTTCACTTTGCTATTCCACCGTCGCGCTCTAACCCTACTTGGAGGTTAGAGCCAGCAGAAGCCGTACATGTGGAGAACCCGACGGTTTTGACACTAGTATGCCACCGTTTGTCTCCGACGGCGAGTCGGGAAACGTTGCACTTCATAGTGTACGCGTACGCTGTAACAATGCTTACGATGCGACTTTATTCGATTGAGAAAACTGACGAGTATGGAACGGCAAGTGTGGAATAATTCTGTGGGAAAAAAGTCGCTCGAAAATTCCGCCGAATATGATCAGATCTCAAGGTTGAGTAGACGGATCGAAAAATGACCCGAACAAAATCGATAGAAAAAATCACATTACATTGGTAAAATGTCATTAGATTTTCGATTCGTCGCCGCGTTTTCACGTAATGTCGATTTAAAGTTGAAAAGTCGTCTGCTAAAGCCCATTTTACTTTATAAAGAGTCACGGCGGGTTCGTCGTCCGTGACAGTGGTGCTCATCATTTTTATGGCAGTGCTACTAATCTTTGTTTTTATTACTTGGCGTCAAGACGCAGCCGCGTTTCTGGATGATCTGAATTATGGTCACCCATGTGCATCTGTTGCAGAACTCTACTGCCTCCATAGGCTCGTAATCTTTATGGTTACTTGTGCAATGTCATTTCCAACCCACATATATCTAATGCACTATATCGGGACTCTGCCTGTAGCTATTGATCTAGAAAAAACGTACGGCTCTTTTATAACAAGACTCAGGGAATCTAAACCTTTTTCTAAATTCCTGATGACGCATACCCGATAACCCAAAAGCAGCAAAGCACTATTATGTCCTAACGTCCATAAAAACAGTGTGAATCATGTGCTCATACGGTATCGTAAGAAAGTATAGTTCGCCATTCCTTAAGGGGTAAGGCCACTGTAAATTTTTTGAAAAATCGATTTTTTTTTTATTGGCTTAAAAAATAGTTTAAACCCTCTAGAATAAGAAAAAAAAAGTCATGTGCGAAAAAAAATTTGTTGTCCTTAGGAAATGAAGGTCGCCGCCAAGCGTGTCAAAACTTGCTCCGAAACGACTGCAATTATATCGGAGATGGCGATTCCAAAACTTTCAAAGGCATCGTGGATTCGAAGCCTTATGAAAATGTTGATGTTAAAAAAAAAGAGTGCATAGATCACGTGCAAAAAAGAATGGGCACTCGATTGAGAAACTTAAAAAAAGGAACAAAAGGTCTCGGGGGAAGAGGAAAACTCACTGCCAAATTGATTGACGAACTAAGCATTTATTACGGCTTAGCAATCCGTCGAAATTCCGATTCCATAAAAAATATGAAAAATGAGATCTGGGCAACCCTTTTTCACAAAATGTCAACGGATGAAAAGCCTCAGCACGAAAAATGTTCGGAGAATTGGTGCAGTTGGAAGAAAGCGAAAGCAGAAAATGCCTTGGATGCGTATCATCGCAATCAGCCAATGAGTGAGGAGGTTTATCAAGCCATCAAACCCATCTACATGGAATTGAGCCGGGACGAGTTGCTGGAGCGTTGCTTGGGGGTAGGGGTGTGCGGGTAGCAGAATTGGTCGGGTCGGGTCGGGTCGGGTAATTAGACTATGATTCGGATCGGGTACCCGAATTTTTCGGGTAGCCCGAATTTTTCGGGTAGCCCGAATTTTTCGGGTAGCCCGAATTTTTCGGGTAGCCCGAATTTTCCGGGTAGCCCGAACTTTTCGGGTAGCCCGAATTTTTCGGGTAAATTCGGGTTCAAAAAAATCAGTTGGCACTGAACAATTCATAAAATCTCACCGGGTGGGTCGATTTCAGCCCCCCCCCTGTGCTTATTCGAAGCGAGAAGAATGTAACTTTTATTTGACGTTTATTTGACGTGAAATAGTATTTCAATTTTAAACATATTTTCGCTAGGAGTTCTTCTGGCGTATTTTTAATTTCAAAACGTCAAATAAAAGTTACATTCTTCTCGCTTCGAATAAGCACAGGGGGGGGGCTGAAATCGACCCACCCGGTGAGTTTTCATGAATTGTTCAGTGCCAACTGATTTTTTTGAACCCGAATTCACCCGAAAAATTCGGGCTACCCGAAAAATTCGGGCTATCCGAAAAATTCGGGCTACCCGAAAAATTCGGGCTACCCGAAAAATTCGGGTAATGCGAAAACGAAGCCCGTCGGGTACCCGACCCGACCCGAACATCGGGTACCCGAGTCAATCGGGTACCCGCACACCCCTACTTGGGGGCCTATACTCAAAACAATAACGAAAGTTTCAACGCTACCGTTTGGAGTTTGGCCCCCAAATCATCCTCAAGCGGAAAAACTGTACTAGATATTGCGACGGATATCGCTGTTTGGATATTCAATGGCGGCCTTACCAACGTCTTGCAAATATTCAAGATGTTGGAGGTGGAAATTGGTGTACAGTTATATAATTTCTGCATCGAAGCCGACGCCAAACGCATCACGCACGCGGAGACATCTCTGAGCGACGCGGCCAAAAGTGCGCGCGCGCTCCAAAAATCAACCAGGAAAGACGAAGAAGACGAAAATTTGGCTATCGAAGGACAAATGTATGGTGCTGGGATTGCAGACTAACGGTAAACATTTTTTTTAACTTCTTTTTTAAATTTTTTCCAATAAAAAACTATTCGCAAAACTTTAAACGCGTTTTTCTCGAAACATGGTTTTTCAAAATGGCACGCAGCATAACTCGAACAATTTTCATTTTTTTTACTTGAAATTTTAACCAGATGTGAACATTTACATTATCTTGAGAATGTCGATCGGAATTTTCAAGAACTTTATTTATTGATTTTTTATTAACAAAAAACTTGCCGTTTTTTTCGTCAAAAATCAATTTTTTTTTCAAACGCACGCCAAATCCACAAAAATTGATACTTTTTAAAATCCGATCGACATTCTCTAGCTATAGCCCTTTAGATTAATGGTTTTTTTTTTTTTTGTTCTAGATTCAAAAGTGCACCAGTGGTGCTGCGTGCCGCGGAGCCCTGGAAGCAAAACATGTCCCGGGAAGATAGCTGTGGAACCGCCATTTTGTTTTTTTTTTACTGTAAAAAAATTTTATAATAAAGTTTAATGTATGCCCGATAACACCATTAAAAGTTTTTTTTCAAATACCTTCAATTTCGGGAGCAAAAAATTAGTGAAAAAACCTTTTTTTTGGACCGTTACAGTGGCCTTACTCGTTAAATCGAATACACTTACCAATATTCGCATCAACTGCTAATCGGCAGCGGTTACAGGTGCGTGAAGCCTGCATGCTTTTGGATATTTATGATTAATAAATTTTGCCTCCCATGTGGGAATCGTTACGGGATACCCTCAGGACTTTCAACACGTCGCTCTTTTTGCTTTGTCTTGTCTTCCAACAATTTAGCCTCGAATCAACGCTATTTTCTGTCTGCAGGGCAGAAAGAAGGATTCTAGTAGAGGTGTCGAACCGTCCTTTGAGAATGGAACGTACGTGCATTGTACGTGACGCCAACTCACGTTGCAGCTTCTTCTCCTCTAACATCAGCAACCCCGCCTCATGTATATGTATCTACTGCTATTTGGGGACGTACGACTGTCGACCTCGCTCTTTCTACCCTCGTACCGAATCGTCCTTCAGATTTCAGGGGTTGCCGTTTTCAACCAATCGTCCTGTCATTCTAGCCGACCAAACCCCTCTGCACCCTGTATTCCCGGCGTCGACTGTTCGACTTTGGTCATATGTATGTCTATGCACAGGACGGACCTCCTCGTCCTATAAGTATGTTCAGCACGAATTCGAAAAGTGAATTATCCCCGAGAACTCCAGTGTTGCTGGAGTAATGATCGATCAGTCCCGTATACAGTCCATTTTTACGTAGCTGCTGTACTCACGCAACTCCTGCTTCAACTATTGCACAACATTCCTGAAACGCTATTACGGATTTAATTGTTGAAAAGAGTTCTTCGTGTTTCAAAGTAACGGGTTGGTATATGGTCCTAAAAATGATGTCCCTATAGGGACCCACATAAGGCGGAATTTGCAGAGATTATGAATTGCTGATCAACTGGAAAAACATAATATTACTTATCGCGGAAGAAATCATTTTAAAATGGGACCTGTGAGAATCGTTAGGCCTCAAGATATTTTAAACAATTCTAATTATTAATATTCTGCGGCTGAAATGAGCATTCATTTACCATAGATTGTATAGTTATTTTTATGATATTTCAATGCTCCGTCATCATGTGAACAGATGCATCATTGATATTGGAACACATGAGAAGTTTTGTGAAAGCCAACAGTCGTTGGAAATCGACATTTTTCACGCATTTCTGAAGGAAATCCATAATCAATTTGACGAATTTCCGTCTATATTCGGGTCTTGCATTTACGTACATTCATCGGTATGGTTGAGCAACTTTAGGGTAAAAATTTATCCGCGTCTGGAAAATAGGGGGTTAAACTAAATGATACTTGGCGCGCCGGCGAGACGCAGACGGAAAACGTAATTCATAAGAAGGCTACCAATTCCCAGTACGACATGGCCCAAATCAAGACGCCATTTAATCCAATCAAGGATGGTAATTGCGTGCGTAGCCTGGGGCGAAGCAAACTCGACGGAGCCTCGCAGATACGCACCATACTACATCCCCTAACATTGCTTACCATCGATGTTGCTAGCTGCTGATATTCCCACTGTTACAGCTGCTGTTGCTACTGCCACAAGGGATTCGGAGACAGAAGATTCCGACGGCAAATTCACCCCTCAACGTAGTTCGGTGTGGTGGTGTGAGCGCTTCACAGCGGGGTTTGTATCTCGCTACGTTTGTTATTTTATCATTCAAATTGTTTGCAGACTCAGCTACCACCATTCTGCTTGCAATTTTTATAGCTCTCAATTTATCGCAACGCGGTGTTTAATTTTTTCATGCTTTTTTAAAAATCTTTCCACTCATTTTACATCATACATTCTATAAGAGCCGCATTGCTGGAATACGTTTTGCAATGTTAGTTTACCTTGTAATGTAAACCAGCTTGATTCAAAATGGACTGTAGTTGATACAGGAGGGAAATCAGCTAATAAGAACGCTGCTATAAATTAGGCCTCCTACTGAGGACCACGTTAATACATCAGTAAAGTAGTCTCGTATTGGACCCACGACACCTGGCAATCAAGATTGTTCAGCACCGACAAGAATTGAAGACTTCTGACCGAATCGAGCTAACGAGGCTTGTCCGGCAGCCGTATCGAAATTCATTGCAATAATGGGGGCTGCACATCGACAACGACGGGTAGAGTTACGAGCTCGATAGAGAATAAAAGTCAGAGCTTTCACCCCCAAGGCAAGGTAAAGAACATACCGGGTAGCATAAAAGTACGATGATGATAGCTAACGGTCCGATTCTCAGTTTTTTCCGTGACGACTAGTATTTCGGAAAGAAATAAAGTCTCGTTTGGTGTTCTATCAAAAGGAGAAAGACTGAGACTCCTTTTTCCCGAAACGTTGGGCGTCTTGGAGTAAAGTACGGAATAGGATTTTCTCCGACTAAGAGGCTTTCACCTCGCCACTAGACGTATCACCTTCAAGCGTATCACTAGACAGACGTATTGGTGCAAAATCGAGAGCAATCTTCGTATACTTTTTTCGCGGTTTCAAGATGTTACGATAGATGAAATGACATTTCATTTTTTAAATACGTTCACACGGGTCTTAATATCGGAAGAAATGTTCATGAATACGCAAACAGGAAATCCAATTGCTGAGAAGTGCTTTTAAACACACATTACTTTTATCGTTCCATTATAAAGTTATATTTATGGTGGAAACTAGTCGCATTTGGGAGTTATGCGAGACCGGAGAGAATCGCCTCTAAGTCATGATTTGAATGCTCCCGAGTGCTATCTTTTAGGGTTGTACAAAAGCACAACTTTAATATAACGAGTGGAGAACCCCACTCAGTTCACAACCAGCCCCCACGGGTCATAAAACTCAGCGTTAATTCGACTCTCAGGCTATATTGCGAAAAGATCATGCGGCATCACGGGTGGACGCTCTATCCCCTTTACGAAATGTAACTATAAACATCGCGGTACATGCGCACATCTTTCGAAACTCTTAAACCTTTCTTGTTAACACGGATGGACCATTACAAACTTTATTGAATTACAGTACTGTCTATTCGAAAATGTACCGAAATAAACCCTATCGGTCTTCAATCTCGGTCTACAGTAACGCCATGTAAAGGCCACTGAGGCAATTCGATCGTGCCTGCATAGTAATCCCCAGTCACATATGCTGAAATAATCAATATGTATATAGTTGTATCTCTGCAAAAATTGAGGAAGAAAAAACTCTTTTCAAGTTTTCACTTTTTAGTTCCACTGTCACTCAAAAAAAATATTGCTGGTGGTTTTTCCTTAAATTGGCATTTTTAGACAAAATCAATAATGTTTTTACCAAACTTTTCTTCGTGACGGTGCGACAAATAACTTTTGTTTTTTCTTAAAAAAATGGGTAGGACGCCGGTTGAAATCATCTATATGTTTTGTGTATTTGCTTTTTTTGTGCATTGTACAATTTTTCAGCGAGTTATCAAGATGGAGCAAGAACTGCATTTCTTTTACTTGGAATTCATATAACTGGAAAACAAATAATCACACAATCTTCTAAACAACACCACTAGCAGCCTGAAAGTCTATCATAAACAGGCTTTGGTTGATCTTTTAAAAGTTTTTTGCAATTAGCGAAAGTTTAAAAAACTGTAAAAAATCAATATTTCTCAAACACCGAAGAAAACTGGAGCGGTTCAAAATCAAGATCCTTTTTTCACCTACCCTAGTAGCGCTTTGTTACTACCGATTTCATCCTTTTGATGATCTTTTTCTTTATTAACGGTAACTCGAGCATTTGTGCTAAAAGTTAGATTGTCAAGATTTTTACTCCGTATGTCTCGAGGATCCAAAACTACCATGAGGTACGGTAAAGACTGATAATAAGAATATCATTATTCGGATGGGCGTTTTGTCGAGACTATCCAAATCGGAGAAATCATAAAGCTTTATTTTGCATATGACAGAGAACTGTCTTTTCCAAACAGCTGTTTCCGTTTCTCCCTCCCAACGCGGGGTTCAAAGGGAATGAAGAACTGTGGTTGCGCAGAAACTATCTCACAGACTTCAGGATTGCATCCAGACATCTTCCAAGTTATTCTCTTGGAATACCGAAAAAAGAAGCCACGAAGCTTAAGTTTTGCGTTCCCACTTTTTTATCTTTCATTTCCAATTGACCGGCGAATCTCAGGGCAGTTAGAAAAGAAGATAAAAGAATGTACGACTTTACGTGTTTGGTTTATTTTTCTCTCTACAAGTAAGATTGCAGGACATGCGGTTGGGGATGTCTGTGAACGCGCGAGTGTTTATGTGTGTACATTGATCCAAAAAGTTAATGGAGACGAAAAAATATGGTTTCAGGAGCTCATATCTCTGCCGAGAGATCCTGATATAGAAAAATGTTATTCCTTATGCACCGTCCATTACACAAAACTGACTCGATCATTTCCCCGCGACAATGGAGAAGAGCTGGCTGTGTAGAGGGTATGTGAAGTGCGCATTTTCGCGTTCGCATATACATACATAGTGATGAAGTTCGGTATATTGTATAAATATATAGCTCTTATTTTTGTAATACCACATTCACATTGTGACGAATCACTGAGATCAACCATATGCACCCATGCGAACCAAAACACTCCACGCGAGCCTGCTACCCCATCCAGCGGCGTAGCAAGGGTGTGGCGGTGGGGCGGGCCGCCTGGGGCACCAAAATGTTTGGAAGATGTGACAGTATTATCGTATATTTTGTTGATGTAAACATTTTTGCTCACGAATCATTGTAAATAGCTGTTAATCCTTATAAAATGCCAGGTAGCAAACTTTTCATAACTGACTCCAGATGATTCAAATTTCAAATAGCCATACAGTAATGGTCGAAGTTGTAAAGCCGCGCGAAAAGCCATTGGTGGCGTCATCGCCTCACATAACAGCAAGGTTCCATTTTAAATGAACGGCGGCTGAGTAATAATTCGGTAACGGATGAGCACAGTGATCAAAAGTTTGTTTGGGTTTGATTGGGTTCGATCACTCTTTCGGACCTCAGAATCAGCATCGATTCAAGCAAGCTGGATGCTGATGAATATGAGAAGAATGACCTTCTGCTGGAACGCACAAGGTTGATTAAATTCATCGACGCTTTTCCAAAACCTGAACATCTTGAATCACTGAAGACGGAAGGGCCCTTACAGCTTCTGCGCTTTATTGTAGAGTTCAGCCTAGCTGATTCAGTCCCGAACATTATTGTTATGCTACAAATCTTCCTTACCGTAGCCATCAGCGTCGCGACTTGCGAGAGAAGTTTCTCGAAGTCAAAGCTCATAAAAAATTATCTACGATTAACAATGGGTGATTCTATATTGAACAATTTGGCGATGTTGTCCATTGAACGAAATCTGACTGATTCAATCGATTTCGAGAGTGTGATCAACGACTGCTCGTCAGAAAGCACGTAGAATAGTTTTGTAAACATTCTTAACTTCATCCTTCTAGCATTGCCTGTGTCAAAATGCAGATTTTAGTTGATAAACGTTTTCATGCCAGTTCCTGTGTTGAATTTTTTTATAGCACGGTAAAATTAGGGCACCAATTTCACGGTCCCTTAGGTCCTTAGGTTACGCCTTAGGTCCCAAAATCCCTTTCTACGCCACTTACCCCATCACGCTCTGTTGGACCACAATACGGTATTTTTTCCGCATGTTTCTTATGCTGTTTACTACGTGGATTTTTGCGGAGAAAACTGACGCTCCTTGAACAAGGCAACCTATATCATAACATTTGAACTTGACTATTGTATAATCGATAAAATCCATAATATAGCATAACTTTGTTTATTCCAAACAAATTTATACAAGCATGATACCAATGTGATCTGAATATATAAAAAAGCGACCGACAATGGTGAATGGGCGATCAGGATTCGGCTTCGGCGGTAGTTAGAGTTCAACAGCGTTATGCATGGCTGATACTCGCGGTGACCGCTTAGCCGTGCACTAGCTGGCGCGTCAATTAACGATTAAACGAACTTAGCTAAGTGAAGTTCCATCGTGATTGTATGAGCGCCTCTTCCGAAGAGATCAAAATGTAGCTGTTTAAAGCGAGTTACGGCTGATGAAAAAACTGTTATATTTACTTTTTAAAATATTTTGAAATGTATATAATAAGTTGAAACAAAAAAAACGCAAGAATACGCATATAATCTTATGCACTGCATATTTCAAGAAATAACCAAGGTCACATACAAATAAAAAACCTTAATCTCTATTTCCGAGAATACCTTCAGCGACTTGGACTTCGTCCGGCAAAACCTCTCGATCGTAGAATCGACTAAAGGTCGCGGACTCCTGTATCCAGCCCGCCGTTTTTCGTATTAAATCGCCGCTTACGCCAGCCCGTTTTGCTGCTGACGTGGCGGCGTGAGGCGTACTATACGCGGAAAAAACGTTAACATCCACGCCGCTTATGGACAAAGTCTTTTTTACCCAGCGAGATAACGTCTGAGACGTAACGGCCTTATGCGGTTTTTTGAAAGAAATAAAAATACTCAAAATCGCGTTACGTAAATCTTTTGTTCTGTCTAAGTAACTTTCAAGAACCGACGCTAAACATAGAGACCTGTCTTCTGTGAAAAACGGTAAGCGCAATACCGGTTTCTTTTTCTTCGGAGGCGAAGTTTTTATTCGGTCTGGAATTTTTATCCCGTAAGATTTCTCGTCGACCTTTCGGATATTACGAATATCTATTAATGAAAAAGTTTACAACCGATAGCCTGTCAATAACGCTAGTAGGGTAACTAGCTTCATAGAAAGTTGCTCCAACGAAATTTTTTCATTTGAATCCCAACCTGAAAGTAATCGTAATACGATTTTTGGGTCCCACGTCGAATCGTAACGTGGCGCAGAAGGCTTCAATTCTGAGACCCTTTTAAAAAATCGTGTTATCCTCTCATCTTTTCCCAAATTCGACTGACCCCAAGAATGAGTGAATGCGCTGATCGATAGCAATTGAACGACCCATATAATGCGTTGTTTTGGAATTCTCTTGTAAGAAAAGATAAAGCGTCCATTGGCGAGCCCCGCAATGGATTGACACCGGTGGTTGCACAGAAACGCCACCATTTTTTCAACCCACAATCGTACTGCCGGATAGTTGCGTTTGTTAGAGACGCAATGAGAATGTCGATTGACTCCGATGGAGTTTGTCTCAAGATGAACGGTTCCTTGATAGCATGCCGGCAACCAATGTAAGTTGCTGCGACAGCGGGTGACGGTCCCTGTTGAAAGAATGCAACCGATCAGCATTTGGTTTAAAAAAAACAAGATCGCCAATCACTAACGAGGAGAAAAGGGGAAACCAAGGTTGACCTACCCAATACGGTACAACAACAATGTCTTCTGCGCGATCCTGGCAGATGTTTCGCAAAACTCTTGAAATGATTGAGAATGCCGGAAAAGCGTAAAAACCCATTGATTCCATTCTACGGTAAATGCATCAATCGCGAATGACTCGGGATTTCGGCGCTATGAAATATATCGCTCGCATTGCGTATTGGTTCGTGAGGCAAACAGGTCGATTCTTGGCTCACCAAACACCTTTACTATTTTTTGAAACGCATAATCCGCGAGTTCGAATTCCGTCTCGGGCTGTAATTTTCCCGACTCGTAATCCGCTTCTATATTTTCTTCCGATGCAATGTATCCCGCAGCAATCCAAATATATCTGGCCTCGCACCAATCCCAAATTTGTTTCGTTATACCGCTAAGATTATCGAACCGGCTGTCTCGCATACGATTTATGTAAGCTATCGCGCTGGTGTTGTCGATACGAAGAAGCACGTTGCATTGTTTTTTTATGGCTTGAAAAATATTTTAGTCCGAAAAATGCGGCTACCAACTCGAGACGATTGATGTGGAAGTTCAAATCATTCGTGCTCCAGTGCCCGTTCGCCCGCCGACCTTCGCAAGCTGCTCCTCATCCTGTACGCGAAGCATTGGTAAAAATCTCGTAATCGAATACTGTGTCATTCAGAGGAGCGCTGACTGAGACTATATTAAGCGTCCACTACTCGACATCTTTTAATTCCTCCGGAATAATCATTGTCATGTCATAATTATTTCTATCTGCTTCGAGTGCTAATAGTCTGACTTTTTCGAACTGTCTTATATGTATCATGCCATATTTCAGTGCTGGACAGCACGAGCCGAGAGTACCGATGCAGGATGCGAACTCAGGAATACAACATTTTTTCATTTTTCTACATTTTTTCAATAGATCGAGAGATCTTTGGATCTTGTCCTCTGGCAATTCGATCGTCACCTTCACCGAGTCAAAAATAAGCCCTAGATATTGGCATCGTTTGGCGGGAATCCTACGACATTTTTTACGATTGATTATGAACCCGAGTTCTTCTAAAATAGCCGCCGTAGCTCGAAAATTTTCAGCACACTCTTTGTATGATTTTCCGATAAGCAAAATATCATCTAAGTAGAAAACAGATCTAAAGCCTTGTCTTCTTAGATATGCTGCCACCGGTTTGAGTATTTTTGTAAATACGAAAGGTGCGACATTCGAACCGAACGGTAAGCAATTAAATTCGTAATATACGCCGCTATATTGGAATGGTAAAAACTTTCGAGAGGTCTTTTCTATCGATACGAGGTAATACGCGTCCTTTATATCGATTGACAACATAAAGCAATCAGGCTCAATTAACGACCTCGCCACTCGTCAATCTTCTATCTTAAAATGTGCGGCATTTATGAACTCATTCAGTTTTTTGAGGTTCAAAATAAATCTTTGCGTACCATCGGGCTTCGGCGCTAAAAAATATTTGATAAAAACTGGTCCGAAGACCAGTCCGTCTGTATCGCGCCTTTTTCTAATAATTTTTCGATTTCGCACGCGATCGCGAATTTTTCGTTATTTGACCAATCCGTTTTTTTCCGAGATCCGACCCTGCACAGGAAGTGATGTAATGGGAATTTTAAATCCTCTGATCCATTCATGAATTACAGGATCAGCCGATACTTTTGACCATGCCCGATAAAAAAACCGTAATCGGCCCGCAGTTTTATCTACGGTGGAAATTAACGGCATCTATCCGGGAACGACGTCTTTCGAGGATACGTTTTCTTCAGCCTCGAGCCGTATTTGTCGTTTGTCGGTCTTTGGCCCGCTCTTTGGCCCGCTCGACGTCCAATTCCTCTTAAGCATCAACTGACGCTGCGCCGGCGGGCCCCTCTGATTTTTTAAGTCCTTGAGTTTTAATGGTTTTTCCGGTTGAACAAGGTCCTTTGATGTACGCTCGATCGTCTTCGCAGTCTTGATTTTTTCTTCCAGATTCGCCCCGAACAGGAAACCGTCGACTGTCGAGCACGTCAAGATTTCACTTACGGATGAGTTGAGATTTGCGAGGATTAAACTCCTGCGAATTTCTGATTCCTCCCCTGGAGAAACGCCAGGAGTCTTTCTGTGTCACTCAGAATTACGAGCAACTCGAGTTTTTCTCGACCGTTCGATTTTAGAGTAATTGAAATAGCTTTTCCCATGGCTGCCATGCGCTCCTGTTTTTTGGTGATACGCTTGTCTCTTGTTTTGACATTATCTCGTATTGCGGCAACAACCTCCGAGTTCAACACCGGGGCAACTATGAATTCACACTTTTCCGGGATATTATATTTTTCCACGAGGCTCTTGTTTTCCTCCTTAGAAAGCCCTTTTTGAAGATTTTCATCCAAAGAATAGCGATATCTTTGTGCAATGAAGGGGCCTTTTTCTGGTCCGGTTCCAAACGCGGTACAATAAGGTTTAAGGGATTACCCCCACTTGCGATTTTGAAAAAAACGATATTTTTTATTGCTTTTTTTTAAGTGTAAGTATCTGAAAATATTTCCTGAAAATTTCAAGTCGATCCGAACAAAATTGACTGAGATATGAGCGTTGAAAGAGAAGAATCCATTGTGTAAACGACCAACTAATTGAAACTTTAAACGCGGTTTTCTCAAAATGGCATTTCTGAAATCGGTGACCAAGATTACTCGAACACTAATGAACCGATCTTCTTGAAATTTTGCAGGCTTATTTAATACATAAAAATGTAGTCTTTCATCGTTCGATTTTTTTCGTTAAAATCGAACCATTAACTTTGACTGTCCGTCATGTTGTGAAAAATGAATATTTTTTAAAATCCTTCGATTAAAGACTAGTTTATACTTATATTTGACTAAATCCATCCGCATTTTTTTTTCGGATGATCCACTTCGCCGCAATGTTGGTCACCGCAAACCGTGTATATAAAAACATTATTTCATTGACGGCCATTTGCCACTAAACAATGTAATATTTTTCAATAAAAAAATTACTAAAAGTTCTTCAAGATGTGTTCTTTAAGATGGTACATTGATCGATTAAAAAAGTTTTGTAGTTTTCTTTTAAAAAATTCATGAAAAAGGCCTTTTATGCGCTACAAGTGGGGGTAACGCGTTAATACGTCTTTTTGAAGGTCAGCTTCATGCTCAGGCTGATTTAGATTATTTTGAGCGGTCACGCTCGCCTGTTGTTCAGTGTTGACCGGGACTGATGTTTCAGGCACCGATGGGCCAGCTGGCAACTGCTCATTGACAGTTTCCACCTCGTCATTTTCCTGAGTCAGTATTTGAAACTCCTCTCGCTCTCCCTCCGATTCCTGCGGAGATTGTTGTGAGCCATAGTCCAATTCTCGCAAGCGTCTACGCCCTGAGCGACGAGAATGACCCGAGCGACTACGCTCTGAGCGACGAGAGTGACCTGAGCGACTACGTTCTGAGCGACGAGAGTGACGCGAACGGCTCCTCGAACGTCGTGATCGACCGATAGAGTGTCGTGAGCGATTTCGAGACCGGCTGCGATGATCTGATGTCCGCTTGCATTCGCCGTCCCTCCTGTGACGGGTTCGAAAGCGATCCCGACGATGCGGCGAGCTCGATCTATAACCTGGAAGGTAAACGGGCATAATGCCAATACTTGCCTTACATCGTATTTAAATTGTTCAATTTTTCATCAAATGAAAATGTCTTTTTCCGAGGGTCAGACCCATGGAGACTGAACAATGTATGTTGCATTCCTTCGTCAAATGAAGGCGTGCGCCTCGGTCAGACCGAAGGCACGCTGCCGAGCAATCAAATCGCTGGCACAACAACTAGGTATCTAGACCAACAAATCTTTGTCAGTAATTGATCTTTCAGAAAGTCAATTTTCGCGGCGTCCCTTTTCGCCAAATAAGCATAGGTTATGTTCGCCCCAACTTACGTTTTTTATACCTCCGGTCGATATTCGTCACTATTTCTTTTAGTCTCTCAACTAAATTCTCATTTTCCTTCTCCTCCCTCGATGCTGAATGATCGTGATTCCTTTTCTTTCCCACTTTTTCATTTTTTGCGTTTTTATGAATATTTCGCGCGTGACGATGCTGACGCAAAGCGAAAGAATGAGACCAATGAAAAAATTGCCGACACGAACAATACAGCCGATGTCCGGCCCAGTACTGGCTAACCGACCAATGTTGGCCCAATATTGAAACAACGGTTCTGCCATTTTTCAGTCGACCCTCTTTTCAGAGCCCAGCATCCGATATTAAGCGGATGTGGGGACAGTACCGGTTAACGACCTAGGGCCAACTGTTGGCGTCGACGAAAGAAGGCGACCGTGGGACAATACTGTCTGCCGTTAATTGTCCTGCTTTCTTTTGTAATCCCGGCAACCGGTACTATACCAATGTCGGGCCAGTATCGGCTGCCCCGGAGAGCCGACTGTTGGGGTGGACTACTAGAGCCAACCATGGGCTAATACTGTTCGCCATTAACTGTCCTACGTTCATACGTAACCTCAATATACCGCAATATGCCAATGTCGGGACAGTATCGACTAACGACGAAGAACCGACTGTTAACGTGAATAGGTTGAACCAATCACGAGCCGGTAACACTCCCCGTTACGTATCTTATGAATTGCTCGTCAGTCGCCATTCAGTGCAGTATCGATGCAGACCGCGAACAGAGAGTAGAGTCCACTGTGGCTTTTTCGTGCAATAGTAATTTTTTCCCTTATGCTCCTACCGTATTCTCAATATGAATAAACAAAAGAGATAGGATAAACTAAAAAAAGTGCGGAAAAAATTATGTTGGAATACACTGTTATTGAAGCACGAAAAATGTGTCATGAATCAAGAGTCATGTTTGAAAGAGAAAAAATCCCCGAAAATAATAGAAAAGCGGAATGTGAAAACACTCTTGAGTATGTGGAAGAACTGATTGAACACGGGGTCGATAAAAATGATGAGAATGAACAACTAAAAGATTGTAACACGAGTGACCGATAATGCCCCGAGTCGTATTGGTCGATACTCGGGGCATTATCGTACCACTGTTGGTTATGGACTGGACCAACGTTGGTATGATATTGGCTTAAACCTGGGCCAATGTTGGCATAAGCGTCGGCCTGCTCTTAATACCAACGATGGCATAGTCTTGCCTGACTTCGGCCGACCTTGGCACGAGCGTCAGCACCTACGCTGCTATGATATTGGATGTAACTTGGGCCAACATTGCCACTACTGTCGGGCCGGTTTTGAATCCAACGTCGGTACGATATCGGTAGCCAGCCTTGGTCCGAGGATATCATTCCGACAACGGTCCATTAATGGACCGACATTCATGCCAGAGAACGGCCAATCATACAGGAGAGTTGGCGCACTACGGGGCCAACGTCAGACCAGTTGTACATTTTTTCATAGAGAGTTGATAACAGCGCCCACAGTCGTAAGCATGGAGATAAGGAAGAAAAACAAAAGCTTTACTTTAAACTTTCTGGCGACACTGGAAAAAGTGAGGGGGACTACATTTTGATCTCTTCGGAAGAGGCGCGAAAAACAACCAGTAAACATAAAGCTAATACTTCTAAAACATCGGTTCATATACTTGAGTAAATGTCTTCGCACTAAAGAACCAGAAAAATAGGGGGCCGTCTATCCCAGTACGGGTTTTTCACAGTTTCCCCGTACCCTCACTAGATGTGGTATAGTCTAGCTTGAGACGGCTGTGGATGTACCGAAAGTTAGGTTCGATTAGCGATACTGGGGTAGGGAGTGATAGGACATAGTTAAATTGGGAAGGGCAATACGTTATACCCCGCGAGGGTGTACGTTGGAACTCGGGAAATAATCTATATATACAGGGTGTCACAAAAGTAAGGGGACGGTTGAATATTTCCGCAGGTGAGACAATTTCCCAAAATATTAAGGTCGTTCTTGAAGTAACTTTTCTTAAGGAATTCAATGGTGACCTTCATTTTGGCCTTGGCAATGTACTTCAAGGTTATTTCAAGGTCGACTTTTGTTTTTCAAATGGGAAGCCTCTTTTTGACATCGGCAATCGATAGAGCGGGAAATTTTACGTACAGACATGTACTTAAGTCAACGGTCCCCTTTGACCTTGAAAGTCACTGCAAGGTTAATTAAACTTAAACACAGTATGGATACCTCGGACAAGAATAGCTACTTAAATTCTATCGTTAAGACCAAAGTTATCAATTTTAACAAGAGGCATCTAGTGGTGACCTCGATCGTGACGTTGACCATGTCCTACAAGGTGATTTCAGAGTCAACTTTTTTTGTAATAAAAACTCCCAACTTGACATCCGCAATCGATAGAACGAGAAATTCGACGTACATATATGTACTCAAGTCATCGGTCGAATTTGACCTTGAAGGACACTATAGGATTAATTCAACTTGAACACAGTATGAACACCTCTGAGAATAATTAAAATTATTTCGTTACGACCAAAGTCATCAATTTCAACAAGGCGCATCTAGTGGTGACCTCGATCGTGACCTTGACCATGATCTTCAAGGTCATACTCGACCGATGACTTGAGTACATGTATGCACGACGAATTTCTCGTTCTATCGATTGCGGATGTCAAAAAGGGAGTTTGTTTGGGTTGGTCATGGTCAAGGACATGGTGAAGGTCACGCTCGAGGTCACCACTAGATGCGTCTTGTTAAAATTGATAACTTTGGTCTTAACGATAGAATTTAAGAAACTATTCTTGTCCGAGGTATCCATAATGTGTCTAAGTTTAATTAACCCTGCAGTGACCTTCAAGGTCAAAGGGGACTGGTGACTTAAGTATATATCTGTACGTAAAACGACCACTCTATCGATTGTCGATGTCAAAAATGGGGTTCCCATTTAAGAAACAAAAGTTGACCTTGAAATAACCTTGTAGGGCATCGCCAAGGTCAAAATGAAAGTCACCATTGAATTCCTTGGGAAAAGGTACTTCAAGAACGACCTTAACTTACTTTTTTGATATACCTTAACTTACGACCTTAACTGACTTTTTTGATATATATATATATATATATATATATATACAGGGCGAGGCACATAAAGTGTTGCAGAGCAATAGCACGCGACCTATTGACCAAATCCAAAAATGTTTCAGACCAAAGTTTCAGTGTTCGAGAAGGCCGTCATACTGGACCACCCTATTTTTTTATCAGTAGAGGCGCTGAAGCTACGTGAAGGTCCACTCCACTTTTTTAAATGGAACCATGTATTTTTTTTCGACGACAAGAATGACCTTGTGTTTTTTATGTCCCTGAATTCGTCTTAAAATCGGTAATAATGTTATCGAAAAAAATACATGGTTCCATTTAAAAAAAAAGTGGAATTGACCTTGACGTAGTTCACCGCCTCCACCGATAAAAAAATAGGGTGAAACTTTTGTCTGAAACATTTTTGGATATGAATAATAGTTTGAGTGCTATTGCACTGTAACACTTTATGTGCCTCACCCTGTATATATACCCCAAGTGAGCCAACAACTGTTAGTAGTAGGAATATTTTCTAACCTATCAGACTTAGATCCAGAATTTTATCGAGGCACTAAAAATTAATTTACCCACCAAATTGCAAGATGATCGATCAAGATGTAGTTTTGATCGATCTTTGATATAAATCAATCAAGATTTGCATAGATCGATCCTTGGTCGACAACATTGATAAAATAAGAAATTTCAATGTGTTTAGCGTAGAATCAATTGAAAAAACGGTGCAAACAGTCACTTTTATAAAAAATGCTCAAAGTGATGGCCTACTCTTTCAATACACGCTTGCAGTCTGATTCACATTTATTGTTTTGTTTTGAGATTTAATTGCAAGTAATTGAGGTTTCAATATTTTAATACTAACAAGGAACATCACTTTTAAAGGGATTTACGAAGGAAAACCGGCCCTCAAAGAGAGGCATGTCGGGGGTGATTTAGCAATTTCGACTACAAGCAGTCCACCGATCCAAATGAAACGAAAACCAAAATTATTTTAATGTGAAGTGATGAAAAATCCACTACCGAAGTATTGAAACTAAATCAGTTAAGAGGTGACAGGCCTTCTTTTTTACCCCCGTTTTTACGCCGGTAAAAAATATACGTGTCTAATAGTTGTCAATGCTTTATCACATATATAAGTTTCAACAAAATCGAAGGGGGACACTTGATTGATGTTCTTCGTGCACAAAATCCACGTAGGCGAAAGGTGTACGAGATGATCCTCCCAAGGGAGAATGCTCGTGATTTCAAAGATATTCAACATAATTGAAATCTGAAAGCCTTTACGTCTGGTATATTTATCTATCTTACGATTGGCATATTCGAAATATTCATTATCTTGGACACCCCGGTATTCAAGATGATCCCTAAGGTATGGACAACATGATCCGAGGGATAATCTTACCCGTATTTCAGGATTTTTTTATTTTGACGTAATTACACAACATAAACTGAACTCACAAGTAAAACTACCTTTGTATTATCAGTTTTATCTCACCCAGGTAGAATTCAACTAAACCAGTCTTCTACAGCCACTCTAAAATCACTTAGGATATCAATTATTATTTGTGAAATCCATTATACATTAGTAATGTAGTTGTAATGTAAATAGACAACCTATTCAACAAAAATAGAGCAGGGTCATTATTTGTGTATAAGATGATCCCAAGGACATCTTGTCCAAACTCAACATTTTTATTCATTGCTTGGTAACATAATATATAAGTATTCCACCATTACCACACCAACCAAAACCTAAATTAAGCGTATTGTAAAGCCACAAACACAACAATGATTGCAACTGACAATCCAGAATAAAAGTTACCTGAGCTTAAAGTCAATCTTGCCTTAGATCTACAGCTCGCAATTTTTATTTCTTTTTCTGTCATAACAAGTGCGTCGTTCACACCACCATCATGAATTGATTACCGCGGGGGATGGGGGGGGGGAGTACCGGGCGCTACGTTTTACCAAAGAATATCACTAGATAGCGTTAATAGTTTCGTCGCTATCGAAATGATAATCTTACCTCATGGGATCAACTCGTACATCTTTTCCCTGAGTCTTCCTCCCCTAAGAATTTCCTTCTGTCAGTACAGAATCAAATTTTCCGCAAAATGTTTCCTTATCAAGAGCGAGTTCATATTATTTGCATTTACGAAGCTGTCACAAAAATGCATCGCAATTGTGTATGCTGAGCGTTATCCGGATCGTCACCCGCCTTCGCGTTACACAATTACCAATATGTACAATTTAATTATGCTAAATCTTGATCGATCATCTTAAAATGTGGAGTGTAAACTTGTTTAGGATCCTCGATAAAATTCGGAAAGTACCTAACAGTGGTCCTATTTGTAAAAATTGAGGTGACCTTGAAATCTTCGCAACTCCTTCACCTGGATTAACTGCGTAGCCACCACCAGATAGCCCTGTTCGTAACTTTTGTAGGAAGAGGTTTTGCTCAGTCTGACAGATTAGAAAAGTCTTCTATTGCCAATCGTGGTTGTGTGTGCGCGTGTGCGCGTGCGTGCGTGTGCGTGTGTGTGTGTGGGTGTGTGTGCGCGCGTTTAGTTGCGCAGGAAACGTGCCAGGTAAAACGACTAGCAAAGTCTGCCACCGTAGAAATGGAACATGACGCCACGGACCAACATTTTGGAGACGAGCGCAGTCACAGTGTCGAGAGTCGCTAACTAACGCCAAACTGAATTAAGCATAATTGGGTAGCTGATCCGCGACCCTTCATGCATGGGGCGGTCTTCGTACGTCGTTTTAATATGTATTTTCGCCGATTGGATTCCGCCCTCAGAGTGGCCATTAGCACATACAAGCTTTCTAATTCTGGTTCGCACACCATGAAGGCACGTCTATATTACGTCTACTTGATTCGCAGCGCACTCTCAGTATGTTTTAGCTCATTGTTACGTTGTTATAACGTATACTTCCGCTGCGCGAAGCTCGTGATTCGATTAACAAGGTTGTAAAAAAAAATCGTTGCACACTTACCCACTTTTCATTTTGTTATTTCGGAAGTAAATAATGAAAACTCATTGTATAAATATAAGAGATCATAAGAAAAATAGCCCTTATATAACATTAGATTCAACCTCAAATTCCGCAATTTCTGAAGTGTAAGTGGAAAAATGTCTATGCATACCTATAATTGATTTCACTTATTACAAAAGGCGATCAAAACTCAGCGTAAGACATATCACGCACTGCAGACAATATGTTTGCAGTATGCAGAAGAAATCGGTCAAATGTTCAACACCAAGTTGTACAGTCACGCAAAGTACGACCCTAGAGACTTCGCCTTCAGGTAACGATACCTGTATATGTTCAATAGGTAAGGTACTGTTCTTATCAAGAAGTCAATGGATGAAACTACATAAGACCAAGTTATTGCAGTGCACTATCCTACTCCACGTTAACTCATCAACCAATACGTTTATTTTTAGACACAATTTCAAGCACATGACGTAACCTATTCCGATCGCATGTATTCTACATTTCTAATTCCGACCCACTCACCATTATCGGTGGAGGCGGTAATCCCATGTGGCAGGTCCAAAAACTTGGAAGGCTTTTTTTAGTACAAATTTAAGAAAATGTTTGCGTATTATATGGACCCGCCATAGCAGACAGTCATAATGGTGAGTCATCATTGTCTCTGTGTTAACCGTACTTGAACATTCGAACGCGTTTTTTTTTTCAAAACTAAATTTTTTAAATCGGCTTCCATGATATTTCAAAGACTATTGAACGGATTTCGTTCAAATTTGTATGGTATCAGTACATCAAGGTGGCCAGCACATCTTTACTTCTTGGCCGAACTAGAATATTTCTGATATCTGTTATAGTTTTTGAAGCTGAAAAAGGCGAAACAAAATGGCGACACTTGAAACTTAATTTTTAAAACCGTGCCAAAGATTCGTTATTCGATATTTTTACATTAATCTAGTTCCGCTGATAGCCTCATGTCTACAATATAAAATGCGATTTGATTTTTTTATTTCAAATGAGAAAAACCTCCAGAATTATGGCAGTCATCAACCAACTTTCTTACACATGAGTGTCTTCCGAATGCTGTAAAGTCGATTCAACTCGTTATTTTTGTTTGATAAAATTCTGAGGGACCTCGTTATGACTCCGCTAAATAAGATATGCATATACACTCCCGCTTAAAAGTTTGGATACACTCATCGATATTTCTTGCCGCACTTGAAGTTGGATAACTCTGCCAAAAAAAAAGATATCCAAATTCCCAAGGCGGCGTTTGAAAAAGGGTGTATCAGGCTACAGTTTGTAGATTTTAAAAAATTTTTACGATTTTTTTTCGACCCAGTACGCCCGTTGGTACTTGACCGTTTTTAGGCCTTTTTTCGTCCATCGCGAATCGGGCGCACATTTTAAGGAAATTTTTTGTATTTTTTTTTACCATGAAAAACTCAAAAGGGATGATAAAAACTTCATCTTCCTCTATTTGAAAAATTTTTGCGATTTTTTTTCGAAATGTCATTTCATTTTTTGCTAAAAAAGATAGATTTTGAAAAATTCAGAATAACTCGAGAACAATAGGGTTTAAAAAAAACATCAAGGATGCAAAAAGTTGCGTATTTTTATACTGGATCGCCTGGAATTTTTTCAGAATTTTTCTCCGAAATTTTTTTTTGGAGTATTTTTATTGAGTGAGAATACTCAAAAAAAAAAATTTCGGGGAAAAATTCTGAAAAAATTCCAGGCGATTCAGTATAAAAATACGCAACTTTTTGCATTCTTGATGTTTTTTTTAAACCCTACTGTTCTCGAGTTATTCTGAATTTTTCAAAATCTATCTTTTTTAGCAAAAATGAAATGACATTTCGAAAAAAAATCGCAAAAATTTTTTGAATACAGGAAGAGGGAGCTTTTATCATCCCTTTTGAGTTTTTCATGGTAAAAAAAATACAAAAAATTTCCTTAAAATGTACTCGCGTAACTCGTGAGAGTTACGAGTAAAAATACTCACGTCATCTAGACGAGTTTTTCGTCGAAAAAGCCGCCTTTGGCTCGGCGCACCGCGTTTACGATTCGTGGCATCCGTTCGATGAGTTTATCGAGTTGGTCTTGGTTGAGACTCGACCATGCAGCCTGTAAATGCATCCAGAGATCCCCCGTGGAAGATGGACAATATTTCCGGATTTTCCGATCAAGCTCTTCCCACAGAAGCTCGATCGGATTGAGGTCCGGTGATTGCGGCGACCAAACCATGTTGGTGATGATCCCAGTCTTTTCCCTATTTTCCAGATATCCTCTGCAGAGTCTGGAGCGGTGCTTCGGATTGTTGTCCTGCTGCATAACAAAACCATGGCCAATGGTTCGGAGACCGGATGGAAGAGCGTGTCGAACTAGTATCTGTTTGTATTCTTCCTTTCTCATAATTCCTTCGACTTTTATTAAGTCTCCGGTACCATGACCCAAAAAACAGCCCTACACCATTACAGAGCCACCCACATGTTTCACAGTGGGCAGTAAGCATTGGGGTGCCATTTTTTCTCCGGGATTTCTTCTTACGAACACTCGTCGACGAGATCCAAATACGATGAATTTGGACTCGTCGGTCCACAAAACATTTTTCCACTGAGCTACTGTCCACTTTCGATGTTTTAAAGCCCACTGGTACCGTTTTTTTTATTAACGAGACGCAGCAGGGGTTTTTTTATCGCGACACAGCCTCGGAGCCCAGAATCGAGCAGCCGACGTTTTACTGTTGCCAGTGATATCGAGGGTTCGTTCGATTGATTATATTCTGCTCGAATTTCCGCGGCGGTTAATCTTCGATTCCTCTTACTAGTGAGGATGATCTTTTGATCGTCTTGGGGAGTTGTTTTTTTTGGCCGGCCGAAGCGACGACGATCCTGATGAGTGCCCGTCAATTTCCACCTCGCGATCGTTGTCTGGGTCCCTTTCAACGGAACTCTAATTTCTCTTGCAATTTTTCGATATGGAACTCCTTTTTTCCATAGCGCTACTATTGCACCCCGTTTATCGAGAGAAATCTGTTCTTTCCGTGCCATTTATGAAAAATTGATCAATAATTTTCTTGCGAAAATATGCAAATTACGTTTGATTTTGTACTCGCGTTTGAAGCATTCGCACAGAACTGACTGTCGTCGTCGACAATGCTTGTAGTATTCCGCAAAATTTCTCCTTCTTTCTTCTATTTTTTTTCTCTTTTTTCTTTTCTTCTTTCTTCTTCTATTAAAAATGTAAATAGAAAAAAATATGAGAAAAAAGATCACCAATTTCACGACAAAACGATTGTTTTCTTTTTCATGCTTTACCGTGTCCTCAAGGTTATTGAATGCCGTTTTTCTGCAACGCTGTCGCGTGAAATATAAATCAATATTTTCTCATATTTTTTTCTATTTACATTTTTAATAGAAGAAGAAAGAAGAGAAGAAAAAAAGAGAAAAAAAATAGAAGAAAGAAGGAGAAATTTTGCGGAATACTACAAGCGTTGTCGACGACGACAGTCAGTTCTGTGCGAATGCTTCAAACGCGAGTACAAAATCAAACGTAATTTGCATATTTTCGCAAGAAAATTATTGATCAATTTTTCATAAATGGCACGGAAAAAACAGATTTCTCTCGATAAACGGGGTGCAATAGTAGCGCTATGGAAAAAAGGAGTTCCATATCAAAAAATTGCAAGAGAAATTAGAGTTTCTTTGAAAGTGATCCAGACAACGATCGCGAGGTGAAATTGACGGGCACTCATCAGGATCGTCGTCGCTTCGGCCGGCCAAAAAAAACAACTCCCCAAGACGATCAAAAGATCATCCTCACTAGTAAGAGGAATCGAAGATTAACCGCCGCGGAAATTCGAGCAGAATATAATCAATCGAACGAACCCTCGATATCACTGGCAACAGTAAAACGTCGGCTGTTCGATTCTGGGCTCCGAGGCTGTGTCGCGATAAAAAAAACCCCTGCTGCGTCTCGTTAATAAAAAAAAAACGGTACCAGTGGGCTTTAAAACATCGAAAGTGGACAGTAGCTCAGTGGAAAAATGTTTTGTGGACCGACGAGTCCAAATTCATCGTATTTGGATCTCGTCGACGAGTGTTCGTGAGAAGAAATCCCGGAGAAAAAATGGCACCCCAATGCTTACTGCCCACTGTGAAACATGGGGGTGGCTCTGTGATGGTGTGGGGCTGTTTTTCGGGTCATGGTACCGGAGACTTAATAAAAGTCGAAGGAATTATGAGAAAGGAAGAATACAAACAGATACTAGTTCGACACGCTCTTCCATCCGGTCTCCGAACCATTGGCCATGGTTTTGTTATGCAGCAGGACAACAATCCGAAGCACAGCTCCAGACTCTGCAGAGGATATCTGGAAAATAGGGAAAAAACTGGGATCATCACCAACATGGTTGGGCCGCCGCAATCACCGGACCTCAATCCGATCGAGCTTCTGTGGGAACGGCTTGATCGGAAAATCCGGAAATATTGTCCATCTTCGACGGGGGATCTCTGGATGCATTTGCGGGCTGCATGGTCGAGTCTCAACCAAGACCAACTCGATAAACTTATCGAACGAATGCCACGAATCGTAAACGCGGTGCGCCGAGCCAAAGGCGGCTTTTTCGACGAAAAACTCATCTAGATGAGGTGAGTATTTTTACTCGTAACTCTCACGAGTTACGCGAGTACATTTTAAGGAAATTTTTTGTATTTTTTTTACCATGAAAAACTGAAACGGGATGATAAAAACTCCATCTTCCTATATTTAAAAAATTTTTGCGATTTTTTTTCGAAATGTCATTTCATTTTTTGCTAAAAAAGATAGATTTTGAAAAATTCAGAATAACTCGAGAACAATAGGGTTTAAAAAAAAAACATCAGAGATGAAAAAAGTTGCGTATTTTTATACTGAATCGCCTGGAATTTTTTCAGAATTTTTCCCCGAAATTTTTTTTTTTTTGAGTATTCTCACTCAATAAAAATACTCCAAAAAAAATCTATCTTTTTTAGCAAAAAATGAAATGACATTTCGAAAAAAAATCGCAAACATTTTTTAAATAGAGGAAGATGGAGTTTTTATCATCCCTTTTGAGTTTTTCATGGTAAAAAAAAAAATACAAAAAATTTCCTTAAAATGTGCGCCCGATTCGCGATGGTCGAAAAAAGGCCTAAAAATGGTCAAGAACCAAAGGGCGTACTGGGTCAAAAAAAAATCGTAAAAATGTTTAAAAATGGACAAACTGTAGCCTGATACACCTTTTTTCAAACGCCGCCTTGGGAATTTGGATATCTTTTTTTTTGGCAGAGTTATCCAACTTCAAGTGCGGCAAGAAATATCGATGAGTGTATCCAAACTTTTGAGCGGGAGTGTATGTATAATACATATGTCATGTATTGAAATGTATTTCGATTGTTTTGCCAAGTTCCAGTTGCTTAATTATGAATACATAGTATACGCAGCACACAGTCATCCTCAAGACCTTGTTCTTTTAAAAAAATATTTATTTTTCTATGTTTCAGAACAGTTGGTAGATCCTGGTACAAAAGCCACCAACATGGATTTAATGGAGTGAGGGGACAGCAAGGGAAACGCCGGAGGGAGAGATATGAAAACAAGCTCATCGTAAAAAAGAATTTCTGGCACCCTAAACAGTTTCAGCTTATCCTCAGATAACGTTGCGTTTGTGTGTATACTTCGACTGTTACGCAAATCTATCTCCTATCTTCACGGTCATTTCCGAAATTGAAAATTTATGGTTTCGCTGTGCCTAGTTGATTTGCATACAGATTCGAGTGTGCTGCGAATCCGTAATGTCTCCCCGATGAATACATCTGCGAACGCGATAGACTGGAAAGATAGAAGCGGGTAAACTTTTTTTCACCATCCCGCAGGGTTGGTGCTCTCTCGCTTTCCCATTTTTCTGAGGTATCCTGAGCGCAACGGCATCCCGGATAAGCTCTCCAATCATAAAAACGATCGTATCTACAGATTTGAAAAGAAAATAATCTTTCACCTAAACTGTGAGCGAGAAAGTAGGATACGATTCAAATCAATTTGAAAGAAAAAGGTTTTTCCGGCGCCACACGCAACGTACCCATGGACTTTCAGGACATCAAACCACTGATCTTTCGAAATTGCTTGGATAAAAAAAACTAACATTGAAAAGGCATCCAACGTCAGTAACGAACCTCGTATTGAGACCTGATTTTAATTATATTCGTATGAAAGTTCTACAAAAAAAATTAACATGCCCTAACGATAGCCGACACCTTATGGTAGATTTCAATCGAAAATCTACAACCAAACGATTTCGCTAAATTGATTGCCCGAGAATTATGGCGAGGTTGATAATTTCCCACATTTTTTACCCGAATACCCTAATCAGATTTAAATTGCACGATTTTAATCGTTTTGTTTCCATCGGAAATCCGATAAATGTCACAATTAAGCCATTTAGTTAAAAATTTGCAGAGGTTAATAGTAGTCTGGTATTCAAATGAACGACCGCAAATCAGAGACGATTTCAACGTTTCCCTATTGCCGGACGCACCCCGTGGCATTGGATTAGCAATTTTTTTCCCTACGAAACGTCGCCGCTTATTAAACCACATTGCTGCGGTCAAAGCTTTTCAATACAGAAAATTCCGATAAACGAGCCAGTGTGTTCGGAATGTACACGTGCCTCATCTCCGAGGGGAGTTATCGCAATTACTTTGACGGCGGCTATAAGGGCATCAGTGAACCCGACTCGATCAAAATTTCCAATCGAATCGATCGACGTGTGCTAGCGTTGACACCTAAAAACGTTTGTGGGTGACACAAAGGAAGCTTTTTTCGCCCCAACCAGCGGCATCGATTTACGGAATTGCCGTGCAACCACGATCTGCACCGTCCAATTAATCGAACCTCTCGTGAAAAAGCCATACTGATCGAGATAAACTGCACCTCCATGAAAAATTATATAATCCTCGACAACAAAGTTAATGATTTTTCTAACGGGCTCAACTGTCATAGAAATCGACTATTCGAAAAAAACCTGGATGATATCAAAGGATAAGCTTAATTGATTTTTGTTTTGAAGCTATTGCTCCTGATGTTCTATTTGTTTTTTATTTATTTTTTGGAATATGGCGATAATGAACGAAAACTTGTTGTGAACCCAAACAATTAAAAATGGGAACACGTTTACGAGATCGGATAGTAACCTATGTCATTTCAACGGGATTACTCGCGTTAAAATTTTGATAGCGAGTATGTTTTTTTTTTCGTCACGGTTCACAAAATCTTTTTCTAAGGCGAACTTTAATAGGGCCATTTTGGCATTGCCTTGTTTCGTGCAAATACGTCCGGCCCGGACACAGCGAAATCAGGATGTCCATAATAAGAACTACCTGTAAGACACTCTGATCATGACGGGATCGTGATCAATTAAACCTTAAGACATTTCTCCGCGGGTATCTGCGTTGTACTTTCCTAAAAATAGTATTGAAGTTTTAGAACGTATGTAACAAAAAAAAATCACTCTAGCACGAAAGATACCGAAGGTATGATTTTCAACGTTTTGGAAATATCACTTGCATCCGTATTGTGCAGGGCGTAACATTTGAAGGTTACGAGGCTCGATTTATGCCCCATATGTGTGTGTGGATTGTCTGACATTATTGTGATGCTAGACCAGAAAGATCGTGGTATTCTAACCAAAAATAATTGAAAAATTCTAAACAACTTAATTCGTTTGCCAATTCTTCATGACAATTCGGAAGATTCGAATATTGAAACACGCAATTGCGACAACCACAAGTTAATTCTTTTCTGCTTAAATACTTATCTTTCCAACAGATCCTTTCAGGACGGTAGACACCCTTCCCTCAACTACAATTGCCTGCCTCTTTCTCCGCCGTGACAAGGATAATATTATATACACTATTTTATTTAAAAAATATACCTTAACACACTTACACACATACAAGACCTTTGAAAATGAAATTTATAAATAAAACAGCGTTTTTATGTTAGAGATGCACCCTCTTATAGGGGAAGTGGGGGCAAGATGATAGCGCTAAGGTCATGTTCAAATAAAACGATACGTATATGAGTCAGTCAACTTTAATTATTTTCTAACGTTATCAACATTTATTAATCTTTTAATTTTGGAAGAAAAAAAATTAGTTTTTCTGATTCGTACCGTACAATATATATTTTTAATTAAACCTTTATTTTTCCCATCTTACCCCGTATGCAGGGCAAGATGAAACAGCGCTGGCATAATGATGGGACTCGGATTATTGGCACGTTTCGCATATGACAGTGGTTTGAATCTCAATACCACCTATTAGATAAGCCAATCGTCTACGTTCTGTAGGATTAGTCCGAATAATCTTGCTTTTCTATCATTTTAATCATTTGTAAGTTATTTTTTTCCCTGGTAGAAACACCGGTCAAAGAGGAACGAAATGCTTTACTAGTTTCATTTCACTCTTTCTAACATAAATAGTGGTACGTTGTAACACATTCCGGATTTGCGTTAGCTTGGATTTATCTTGCTCCATTAGACGGTCAACAAATTAACAAAAAATCACGCATTAATCTTGAAAATTTCTGACGAACCGTTCTTATTATATTAATAATTAGTACTTTCATTGTGTTCACCTACCTGTCTCTAATCAATTTCAGCAACTCAAAGAAACTGAAACGACGTTACTTCACCGTTTTGTCAAAAAATCGATATTGTTTTCTTACTCGCAACGTGTGCTTCCGCCACAGTTGATACGTTCACACTCATTCACCACAGGCCCCCTCCCCTCTCCGCCAAACTCCAACGGTAGCACTGGGCTCGCAAACACTGTTTAGTGGCTAGGCTTATGATTCATCTTACCCCGCGTATCCGTCTTGCCCCGAGTTCCCCTACTTCGAGTTTTCCTCTCTCTAAGGGGACCACCGTCTGGGCAAGGGGATACCATCCCCCTTGCCCGAAGACCCCAAGAAGACTACAGATCCCCCATCCCCAAGAACCCCTCGCTAACGGCGGCCTTTCTCCCATCTGCAGTGTGCCATCCCATCCCCGCTCTCAATTTCCCTACGCCGAGACCATTCACCCGCTCGCCCCTCCGAGGACCTCGGCTAACATCCCCATAGTTATTGTACTCGCGTATTTCAGCAATGTCCGTTCTTCGTCGTTGTTTTCGAGTTATATCGATGCCTCAATAACGATGAGACACCCTGTATATAGGCTCGTGGTTAACATCACACATAGATACTGGTCGCAAGACTGCCGTTGCTTCAGCCCGAATAGTTGGGGTTGCCTACCGCCCTGGGTTTGGTGGGGCGCAAGACACAAACCTGCCAGGCCCGACCGTAATTGCCAGTGTAGGGGGGAGGGTATTCTTTAGTGGCATCTCCATATTGAAAGTAATATCGACCCCTGGGTTGAGGGGATGAGTAAATATTGAACAAGATAGGGAGCGAGAGAGGGGGCAGGGAGAGAGCGAGCATCGACACAGAATGATAAAAAGCGCTGGAGAAAAGGGGATATTGACTAATGGAGGGAGACTAAAAGCAATCGGGACATCGAAGGATTCGAGGAGCGGAAAGTGCAGTAGAAGTCAAGTCTTTCATGAGTTACGGCTTTTAATTTTCTAATAACAGAGGGTGGTCGTAGAATGTTCTCTTTCGGCCAAATAGTTTTCCCAGTTGCTCTTACGTACATGGAGGTGAAGAAATGGGCGGCTATGCATCGTTCCATCAATTCCAACCTATCCGTTATAAGCCTTGTCTTCCATTTTACAATATTTTACTAGATTAAACTAACAAATTGGAGTATCTTGTTTTCATAAATCGCCACGAGGGATTTCGAAGAAAACTTTTTCCCATATACTAAACTAAGATTTTTTCGTGTGACCTTCATATGGCTATCGAAAGAAAACTGTAAAAATATGCAAAAACTTTTAAAACGGCCCTATTAACCTGTTCATAATTTTTGTTCATGATAATCCGCGAAAAATATACATCATTTTAGGGCTACATGGAATATCCATAGAAACAGTATAGTTTTGCAATAGTGTTACGATTTTATGCATATGATATTTCAGTAATCACATACATCACCTACCGCCTGTTGCTATCAGATGAAGGTGGCTACATTAAACGAGTTCTAGGCCCACCATTTTCTTACAAAATCGTGCGAACAAGTTTTCAAAGATACTTGCAGATATGTAGAATAAAGGCCACTAAACGTTATTTCCATTCTATAAAATGGGTATCCATAAATAATTGTCAACATTTTCTCTTTTCCTGGCTGTAGACTGGTAGTCTTCCATAATTGCAGTTTTCTCGAAGAGGTTATCGAAAAAGCTTACGTAAAACACTTAGAAGGTTCTGCAATACTTCAGGTCGCGGAATATACTAACCCGCAGTCGATGTCTCTGGATGCGTCTAGCATCTGCAGGGAGTTATTCCCGCTCGTCAAGCGGCTAATCATTCTTCAGCCTCCGACGCAGCAGCAGTTGCCGCAGCCTGTTTCCTGCATGACTGCTGAGGCGAGACTGGCGCTTTCAGCACCCATGGTCCCTGCCGCACACCCCCAAACCTGTGCGCGTGTGGGTGTGGCTGAGAGTTCGCAAATTGCAGACTGAGCACCTCTTGCAGTTTTATTATATACAGAAAGGGCTAGATCTATAAGCCAAATAGGTATGTAATATGTGCAATTAGAATTTTGTCAATAGACTGTATCCTGCTACTGGTACAGAAGGCTTCGACGCCGGCAAAGATTTCCGTGTAGGAACTTGAGTTAGAAAAAAGTACTGCCCCATATTTGTCTTCCCTAGATATCAGGCCATGGTCGAGACTTTCAGTGTCGATCGTGTTCGCCATGTAACAGGTTTCAGGCTAGGCACCGATCCGGAAGTGGGAAGTTAGTAGGAAAGTGACAAGGAATAGATCGGGAAATAACCGGGGCCGGTCAGGAAAATGATCCAGTACTAAAACGGCTTTTGGTTAAAAACCCAAGTAAAACAGATAGTATCGGGTGGTACCGATACTTATTATTTCCCAAGTATCACAAAATCGTAAGCGTAAGTCCCCGCCGTAAGTATAGCACTTTTGTTCGTGGTACAACAACGGGTCGCAGTCTTATATCGTTGTACGATGGTACCATGAAGACTAGATACCAGGAGACTAAACGTCCATGCAAAGCCGCTGGAAAAAACGACCCCGAAAATGGCTCCAACACAGATAGCGCTGAAGTGCCGCGAGCTCTACACTATAAAAAATTTCTGTATAAAAATTAATACACAAGTGTAGAAAGTTTTTATGCGGATACCGCCTATGAAATTTCAGATACGATTTTGAAAATCCAAAACAGGTTATTTGAAAAATGAAAGTGTAGCTCCGTAATATTAATATACTTGTGCGTTTGAATAATATTGCACGTGTAAAGAAGAAATCACATCCAAGTATATTGAAATCAAGAACCATTTGCTGATATCAATATACGAGTGTATATTAAATTCAAGACCCATTTGCTAATATCAGTATACGGGTGTGTATTAATTTCACAGAACCAAAGTATCTCCTTTAATGTACACTGTAAAAAGCTTCTGTATAAAAATTAATACATAAACATAAAACATCATACACAAGTGTATGATGTTTTTATGCGGACGCCGTTTATGAAATTTCAGATAATATTTTGAAAATCCAAAGCAGCTTATTTTAAAAATAAAAGTGTAGCTCCGTAATATTAATATACTAGTGCGTTTGAAAAATAATGCACGTGTAAAAAAATGTTCACATCCATGTATATTAAGACGGAATGACCCCTCATCGCGGTCGATATGGTAAAACAGAATTATAGATACCCAAAAATCTCTGAAACGGCTCTTCAGATCCCGTCGAAACTTTGCCAAACGACGTCAAATAGATAGACGAACAGCTTCCAGCCCCTCAAATTTTTTGAATTTGAGAAAAAAAACGTAGATTGGCTTATCATGCGGAACTCGAGACCGAAAAGATGAAAAATCAGATGTTTGGCTAATGTCACGACTTAGAGGAAAGCTAGACCGGGTAGCCACATAAAAAACGAACAATTTGAGCTCTCAATCACTGCACTTCGTTGCATATCTTAGGAGAAAAGTGGTAATCTAGATTTGTCGTGTAATTGTTGATAATTGCGAGCAAATGTCGCCCGAACTTCGACGTGCTCAGTTCACGAGAATTCCGCGCGCGGCGCTCGCCTCGTGGTCTGCAGACGACGCGCATCGAGGTCCGTGGCAGCGCCAATAACGTCTCTCCACACCGTGGTGTAGACGCGCACCGACACGCACGCACACATGCGTTGCGTAGCGTGTCGAGGCCCGTGGAAGGCGAGACGCAATGTCTCCGCGCGCGCGGCGACGAACGCGCGCGGTGACATCCGTCGGTGGGGCGCAGAAGCTCGATTGAGTTCTGCCCTACCGGTCGGAAGCCGGGGCCGCATCGAAGTTTCGGGTCGGGTGTCATTCCGTCTTAAGGATGTTGAGTCCCTATGAAACATGTTAATGTTAATTGTTCAATGAAAAGCTTCTTAATCGTCATGAAATTTTTACACGACCTCCTGAATACTTCATGTAAAAACATACCAAATTATGCGAATTCTATCATCATTACTTCAACCTCCTTAAGGGTTGAAATAAAAAATGATCAGAAAATTCTGAAAATTTCGTATGTTTTTGTATGAAGCATTTAAGAGTTCGTGTTAAAATTTTACGACGATTAGGAAGCTCGTTATTAAAAAATTGACATTTTGTTAAGAACAATTTTTAAAAGAAATTAAAAAAAAATTTCAATAAACTTCCTTTCGTTTCCGTTGCTTTCAGTATATTGTAGATATTACAAAATTGAGAGGTCATAAAAAAACTTATCGCAAAGTCACATCAGTTTCCATAAGACGACATTTAATTTGTGAATGTTAATTGTTTAATAACGAGCTTCCTAATTGTCGTGAAATTTTTACACGACCTCTGAAATACTTTATACAAAAACATACCAAATTTTCAGAATTTTATCATCATTTGCGATTTGGGACTCAACATCCTTAAATTCAAGAACCATTTGCTAATATCAACATACAGGTGTGTATTAAAATTACTGATCCTAAGTATTAAGTTTATTTCAGAAATTGATAATTAAGCCCACTGAAAAAGTGATTCGTATTTATCCTCCTCGACGGAGCTGAAGGTAAAAATAGGTGGTTTTTGTGAGATTTCTTCCATCAACACTGGGCGGCGTAAAAAGGGAAAAATAATTTCCTTCCGGATACCCGAGTTCAAGAACTGCGACTCTGGCGTGGATATGGAGAGGTAACACGGATTTGCGACACTCTCCGACGCGTGCACGAGTTGCAAACGCGTCTGTTTTTCCCAGGACGATCGTAGCCGGTGGTCGGGTTATATTCCCGACCGAAGCTGCGAGTGGCTATGGGAAAGTGCGGAACAAGGCGCCGTCCCTCGGGCGCTACGCGAACTACGCGCGACCATCGGTCATTGCGAGCGGCCGAGGTGGGTTGATCGCATTTTGTATTTTCAATACTCTGTTTTTTATATTTGAATTAATATACAACTGTTGTAATCTTTAATTTAAGGCACGGGTTGATGCAATACATTTTCCATAAATTTGCAAACTTTTCTTGGAAATTCCATGTTGCATCTATTCAATTCTATATCCACGTTAGAATTTCATGTTCCTGTTTTAAATTTACGGTACAAGTGTCTTCAATTCAATTTCATTTACTGAGTTCGTAAAATTCAATTCTTTTGTCCCTTAAATGTAGTGTAAATATAATATAATTTTCACGTTGTTTTATGTGATTTTCATCAGCGTTTATAAATTCTTTTTTCAAATCCAGTTTCGCATTTATAAATAAATCTGTTGTGATCATGGATTGTACGTATCGTAAAATTCAGTTTCACATATATTATATTTTTAAGATAGCTGTAAATAAATTTCAAACTTGTTTTGTATTTTCAATGCGCTGTTTTTTTAATTGATTTATCATACATCTGTGGTAATTTTCAATTGAAGACACGGGTTAATGCAATACATTTTCCACAAATTTACAAACTTGTCTTTGAAATTCCATGGTCCATCTATTAAATTCTATATCCACGTTAGAATTTCATGTTCCTGTTTTAAATGTACGATACAAGTGTTTCAAATTTAATTTCATCTACTGAGTTCGTAAAATTCAATTCCTTTGTATCTTAAATGTATTGTAAATTTCATATCTTTTTGTACAGTGATATATATAGTAATATATTGGTCGAGGAGGTGACAGAGATAGGATCAATTTCTGACCTCGGGACAGACCGAGCGTGACAGAAATCGTCAAAATTTCCGCCGATCTAGGCTCGATAATTTCCACATGAATATTTGACGAAAAGCTCTTCCAAAAGCGAGAAAAGATTTTTCGTTTAAGGTTGTTATGGGGTTAAGTCAACGTGTTACCATCGAGCTGAATTTTTTCTAGGCCTTCATAACCTCTTCGCTGACTTACTATGTAGTTTGAATACCATCAACAGTACCAACAACACGACGTAGTTCGTGGGCTAATTACATTATGCTTATGGAAAATTTCCAATTATGTTTCAGTTCGTTATTAATATCTGCTAAGTGAATGTTACCACGGAACTGAAAAAATAGGTACTGTTCGACCAAATACCGGAATAACCCTTGGTACCGTGAATATGAGGATGCACAGTACCGTTATAAAATGAATAATATTGTTGATACCGAATTTGTGCGAAAATCAAGCACACAAAATATTAGACGGTACAATCATTGCAAGGTCGTAGACGGCACAAATGCTACCTATCTTATTGGTATTCGGTAATTTTGCTCGGGAACCTCAAACTACTCGGTCAGGATAATTAACAACGAATATTATTGGTACTTATACCCTTGATTAGTAATAATTTCTCAACATTAAATTGATAACTATGTTCAGAAATTATACATTTCTAGACATTTCTAGGCATATCCAAAATAACGCGGATTTTTTTAGATACATGATTTTTTTAGAATATCGGAAAATGATTAATGTTTTTGATTTCTTCGAGATTATATACAGCTTTAGTTCACTTTTCCTTTCCAGGGGAATTTTTTTCACTCGGACCGGTATTCATTTTTGACTGCTCCTTGGGCCGATATTGAGGTCACGAACGGGGCGCATATGTCTCTAACTTCGCGATAGTTCTGCCGATCTGGGCATTATGATATATCACGATTTACGACGTTGCCAATTCGCTTTGTGTTAATTAAGTGAGAAAAAGTTATAGAAAATAATTAGACAAAGAATGGAAACACTTAATGTAATCACCGAATGTTCAAAAATGCGTATTGTTACGAATAGATGTAGAAAAATAGTTCGAAAACGCACTTTAATATGACGATTATTTGAAAGCTAGCAGTTGGTGACAGTCAATCGGCTCCGTGCATAAGCATAGGGCGCTCCCCTCGTACTTCACCCCCGACGGCTAAACCCCATAACAACCTTAAGCATACTTAATATTCTGACTGGAAACTTTATCGCATGTGAATAACTATGCTTTATCTGTACTGTATGCGTCTCAATCAATCACCGTGTCACTTCGTCTTATATTTTATTATAACTGTGACATTAAAATCGAGTTCGTTTTTTTCTCTTTAAAGTAGTTCTGTAGGTACACGTATGAGCCAAAAGTTTCGGTCGAAGCGTACAGTAATATCCAGGGGGGTGACACTCGTATATATTCCCTTAACAATCGGTGGCCCCGTTATTGACGCCACGTAAAGCAGCCCACTATGCGGCGCTAGTAGTCACCCGCGTTACTCCCACTTCGTAAAATGCCTCGTCGCATTATTCCATCATTGCTAACCTCCGCAAACTTGACATTTTCTTCGCTTTTCTCCGTTTTCTCGATTTTTTACTGGAAAGTTTCGAAGTTTTAGAAGGTGTTCTGCAGTTTGGTGTAAAAACAAGTCGATTTGGTGTAAAAAAAAGCGATTAAATAAAAAACATTTTCGGTGATTTTCGTTTTTATGTTTAACAATGCCTGCGTGCATCGTTCGTGGCTGCACATCGGGTTTCTAAGTTTTTGGAAGAACGATTTGCACATCATCGCAATTCGGCACGGGTTTTCGATTCCAAATTAGACGATATGTATTAGCACGAAAAACTCTCCTTCCCGTGTAAGGAACACGCCATTAGTATTCTTTTACACGTAATTTAATGTCACGTAACAAAAAAAATAATAATCTGGATAAGAAAAAATTATCCAAGTATTGTTTGACGTAATGAAACATTAATTTTAAACTAAATCACTTTTATTTGTTTACCTTCAATAAATATTTTGATAATACAATAATACTTTGATATGTGTAAATATCCTATCCTCTCCCTTGTAAAGATGTACTTTGGAATTGTACACTGACAGAAAAGTGCATGGTATTTACAACAAACACGCATGGTAAAAGAGAGTATAGTCGAATTCTCTATAGTTTATTGTCAACGCAATCATAATATGGTTAACACAACTATAAGCGAAAAATATATCTAAACATGCAACTTTGGTGGCGTGCTCGACTATCTATTATCCCGGAAAAAACTACTAACTATTGTAAAAAAATTAACTGAATTTTTGAAATATTAACTAAATTTTTTTAAAGAAAACTACAAAACTTTTTTAGTCGATCAATATACCATCTCAAAGAACACATCTTGAAGAACTTTCAGTAATTTTTTTATTGAAAAATATTACATTGTTTAGTGGCAAATGGCCGTCAATGAAATAATGTTTTTATATACACGGTTTGCGGTGACCAACATTCCGGCGAAGCGGATCATCTGAAAAAAAAATGCGGATGGATTTAGTCAAATATAAGTATAAACTAGTCTTTAATCGAAGGATTTTAAAAAATATTCATTTTTCACAAAATGGCGGACAGTCAAAGTTAATGGTTCGATTTTAACGAAAAAAAAATCGAACGATTAAAGACTACATTTTTATGTATTAAATAAGCCTGCAAAATTTCAAGAAGATCGGTTCATTCGTGTCCGAGTAATCTTGGTCACCGACTTCAGAAATGCCATTTTGAGAAAAACGCGTTTAAAGTTTCAATTTCAGTTCTTCAATTCACGGATTCTTCTCTTTCAACGCTCATATCTCAGTCAATTTTGTTCGGATCGACTTGAAATTTTCAGGACATATTCTCAGATACTTATACTTCAAAAAAATGCAATAAAAAAATCGATTTTTTCAAAATCACAAGTGGGAGTAACCCCTTAACTATATCGATATTGTAAAGTCTTTCACAGTAGTTAATAGTTATTTCAGGGATACTAGATAAAAACACACTACCAAAACGGCATGATTGGGTAGGTGCTTATAGTTGCGTTAACCATATTATGATTGCGGTAGCAATAAGCTATATGAATTTGACTATGCCCACTTTTACCATGGGCGTTTTTTTTATATTATAAATACCATGGACATTTTTCTCAGTGCAATTTTCTACTATTTATATGGTTGACATTAATACTTGTTGAGTATAAACTGATACAAGATCTTACGAAAAGTTACTATACGAACAACATTTTGGTAAGCGTATAGTGAAGACGTAAATCATTTGTCAATAAAGTAGAGACAGCGGTAGCGCGCTATGATCGATATAGATATGTTAGCGCATTCATTTATCAGTATTTAGAATCCGATATTTCGAAAACTATTGGGCCGCGTCAAAAATCCATATTAGCAGTGGCATATATTATCAAAAAAGTAATCTGTGCAAAATTCCACCTATATCAGAGGTAGCAGCTATTCGGAAATACAGCTGGATCCTTTTATCCGTTATGCCAAATCTACTATCAAAATACCATAAATACCCGGTAGCATAGTGGCAGCGTGCCTGAATATAAAAAGGTAGGTCATAGGTTCGAACCTCTATGTAGGTGAAATATTTTCTTCGATAGGAATCATTTCAGGAGGTCAGGGAATAACAAATCATGATAAACAATTATACAGGTAGTACTCTCAATTGAAAATGTTTGAATTTTTTAATTTATGGAATATCATATACATTTAGTAGACATTCCATTCAATATGATCAAAACCACTATTGTTTGATAGTGTAAGGAATCATCTATTTTATGAAAACCTACAATATTATATAGCATTGACAAACAACGCATGCTTCAAAGATTGTTGGTTGCGGTTAACATATGGTCACTGTTAACACAACTGCTAAAATATCATAAGCAGTACTATATTTTCGACAGTAACCATGACTATAAAATATTATTGTCCCCTCAGGGTAATATAAAACATGGTGGAAATATCGTTGAGGTTACTATACATTTCTCTCTGTGTAGATTATAGTGAAATCATCCGTTCTTTTGCACAGACGAAATTTCGTCGTATGGTTAAATAATATTTTAATATAATAAAGTCTTCAAAGTCAAGGACGCGATGATTTGACACTTCTAAGTGCCATATTTAAATGTTATGGAGAGTCGACTATTATCCTATTTCCATTTCCATTTCCATTTTTTTATTTTTGGCCCAATTTTTTTTACTGGGAGTGCGACTGTCATGTGCCTAGGGGCCGTGGGTCACTAAGTCCGAGTCTGCTTGAAAATGTACTTGCTCGCAATCAATGCCTGTCAGAAGATTGTCATTTCCAAACATAGAGAGTAAGCCGTAAAAAACGATTTTGTGATCTTCCCGGTCTGCTTCATGACGGCCTCGGTCAGGCGAATGAGATGAGGTAGCCCTAGTCAGGTCCCGACACAAAGTAGGTCACATTTCTACACATTTCTACAACTCAAACAAACGTGGCTTATGTTAGATGCAAAAGATTCCTTGTAAATGAGAGCACAACATATACAATACAATTATTTTAATCTTTAGTATTATTGTAAATAGTCGTTCATAATAATTACCGTCCACCGAGTCAAGGAGAATTCGATTATAAAAAAATCCCTTTCGGCCTATGAGAACATATTTCTAGACAATACACATCGTTTCGCTATTTGAACAATAAAATTTTGCGATCAAAGTTGCGTTTCATTGAACTGACAAATTAAATCACGGCAACCAGATGTTTTCGTTTAAATTTCGGTTAAAATTGTTTTCTTTTTTTAATGATACCATTCGTCGTGCTACCTGATGCAAAACATGGCGCAAAATTATTCCAGACTATGTTTGAGCAAGTCACTCAACGGCCGCTCCCAAATTTTCAAAAATGGTGACGCTTCGACAAATCGAAATAATGCAGCTCCTAATTAATGGAGATCGAGACTTTGTCATACCGTCAAGCCTAGAAGCGACAGAGTTTTATTTTAGAAAATGTCTTTGTCAAATTACCCAGTTGAAAAAAAATATTCTAAAGTGTTTACATGTAGGGTCCGTGTTAAAAACGGGTAGGGTTCAGGGCTGAGCAGCGCTGTATCGTAAATTCGTCAGGCTTATGGCCGCTTAGCATGCCAGCTCTGGGCCTCGCAATGTGCATTGTTGTACACGTGAGATGTGTACGCATACGCATGAGCGCCTATGATCTTTCTCACAGAGATTTACCGATCTTTGTTTGGACATATTCATGCCGTCCTCCCGTTTTCATTTCTTTTTTCACCGAATGCTTCCGTCGCTCTGTGCTCTTCACCTTTGTACGTTCGTGACTTCGTGCACTTAATCATGTTAAATTTGCTGCTGCCGTAATGATTCGTCCTGAGTCATACGTACTGGAAAGCAACCGTTTGGCCCTTGTCAGTTTGGTGGGTGATGATTCGTGCCGAGTCATACGTTATAAAAGGCAACTAATCGTTCCTTGCGAAACCTTGAAACATGACTACTGCCAGATTCTCTAAATTTATATTGACACAACATCCTCGTTTGCATTGCCGTAGCCGGTATTTGTTTCTGGGGGCGGCTAGAAGGGCCGGCCTGACAAAAAAGTGACTTCATTCACGATAATATTTTGTTTCTTCTATTTACATAATAATCGATAATCACGTAACAGGCAGAAAATATGAAGCTTCAATCACACGCTTATGTTAATATTAATATCAAATTTTTGCCATACCTTAAAAACTCATCAACCAATTTTTCATCTTTCTTCAATCCAGTTACCAGTTTTCAATCTTTACTTTCAGTAGGTAGTCAATCAAATAAGTCTTAACTTTATAATTTTTCCGCACATCGGCCACACACTTTTTAAACTGGAATTTTTTAACACTGTCATCATCGATGTTCAGCAGTGACATTGAGAGAATCATTTCGAAACAATTGTGCTTCTAAGCCACGTTTTCTGTCTTTACTGAACGTTTTTAGCAAAACCGCATAGTAAACGTAGTCCACAGTTTTTTTTACTCTTTCATTAACTAGGTTGCTATGTAAAGATAATTTTTCTTCAAAATTTATAAACACAATAGAATGATACGACGAATTATGTGTCCTGGCCTCCGGTCAATGCATAATGATATGATATGAATGACATGCATAATGATATGAACAATGTCTGGTTAAAATTTGAGCAAAATCTATAGAAATCAAGAGCGCGCTCGTTCTACGTTAAATGAAAGTATGTTTTTCATTACCATCGCTTCAGCTTTTAAGACTGACGAATTATTAAAAATATTTTTTATGACATTGTTTCCGGTCTTCATGTACAATTTAAAAAATGCGTCAACTGCATGAGCTAACGGTGAATTTTCAAACCGGCGTTATCAATTTGGAATGATTTTATCTATTACGTCGTAGTTTATGATGATCTTCCGATATTCTTCCAATTGAGTATCGAGTATTTACACAATGAAATAGTTCAATACTTTTTACACAAGTGACGAAATTACGACGAAGTAAATAGTCCAAGTTTTATGAAATTATTTATTTATGCTTACTTGGGTAAAACAACTAAAAGGGAACGATGCCTGAACCATGAGCGCAGTTCTGATACGATTGCCCGAGGTACCATTTGAAGTTTTTGTTGCATATGAGGATGTTGCAACAGTCGACGTGGGTGGAATAAATAGTTATCTCTATATGTCGAATAATGTAATACACTTATAAACATGGTTAATCAACTTTTCAGAAATAATATGTCAATTAACTATATTGCAATAAAATAACGACACGGCGTGACAAAAAAGTCGTAAATACTTTGTCGATCACAGTCTATTACACTTGATCTTGCAACCTCCAGCAAGGCTTTACGGTCATGAAAAAGGCTGTCGAAAATATATGCCAATACGTTTGTAAGCCCAAATCACGACAGCGAAACTCGACCTTTAACTATGACACCGTAGGACAAATTGTCGTGAGTATTCGTTACCATAAGAAAATGTAACAATATCTTTTTGTACAAAATAATTTTAGAATCCATCGTGAGAGAAAATGCCAATAATCCAACTTACATAAAATCTTAACTCGTTCGGTCATGCCCGCTACATACATGCAATCAGTACATTGCCTCTATAATACTATACTTATATGCTAAAAATTATTCATTTATCTCAAATTCTGGGAAAGTTGCACGATGAAAAAGTTTTATTACATATTAAAACCCCATCAAAATCTAACCGCTCTCACCGATTTTCGTGAAATTGACTCACGACATTTCCACATATATGTAAATCTTCTATTTATATGTATATGAGTCTTCTATTTATATGCAAAAGACTATCCGGTTATCTAAAGTTTTGGGAAATTTAAACTGCAAAGAATTGGTCAAAAAAATGTTGATCCCCTTAAAATCGAAATCCTTCGATCGATTTTGCGCAAATTTTACCCGAATATACTCCGGATAAAAATTCAAATGAAATGGAAAAAAATTGTGAATGTTACGGAGCAATAAAAAAATTATTTTAAATCATCGCTCCCATAAAACTTTAAGGGTTTTACACATTTTAAAAGTTCCTTTAGAACATACTTCCGATGATACATCATTAACATAAAAAATTCAACCAATTATTTCAGAGACTAAACATTTTTACATGCACACAGAGCGAGTTTTTATTTTTGAAATTACATTTTTCGACGTTTTGGAATGTTCTGAATACATTACGTAAAACGGGGCTACATTGAACAGGTTTCGGAAGGTTTTTGTGGGTAACTTTTTTTACCATCCCAAATTCCAACTTTTTTCGCTTCAATAGAACAATGTGTCCTTTGGCTATCAAATGTTCTGCAGAGTCAAGCCCCACCACCTGTCCACAATTTGATATATATATTTTTTAAAGAGTTAAAGTAACCGCGAATTCGGGGCTTCTTTGACATTGAAATGCAACTTATGTCAAAGATTGAGGGTTACTTTGACATCATTTTGATAAAAAATGTAATATTTCATGCATTGTACATGGAATTAAATAAAAAAGACAACGATTTTTTATAATCAAATTGTCATCTTTCTTAAGGTAGTACAGCACTGTGACAGGCCGAAAAAGGCCGTTTTTACCGATTTTGGTTTGTCTACTGGATTATTTATTTGGGATTTGGATGAAAGGTCTGTCATTGAGCAGACATTTAACTCACACAGCAGAACTCAAACAATTTTCGTCGAATCGACGTGAAACATTAACTGTAGCTTCTTAGATTGGTTTAACAGTCAAGTACAAGCGCGTTTTTTGATTAATTGAAAATTATAAAAAATATATCACTTTTGATATGAAAATGGTAGTCGAAAAAACCGACTTTTTTCGATCGCGTCGCTATATTTTTTAAATTATTTTTTAATTTTCCCCCGTAATTGACTGCTCAAATGAATATACGAGTAAGTAACGAAAATATTTCACTTTAAGTTTCAGGACTATATTTACGACAGATCTACTGCGCGCCGCAGAGAGGGTTATACATTTACATTATACACAGAGGGACAAATACATTTTTTTTACATACTTCAATATATACCTTATAAAACCTAAAAGTTCGTTTGACCATGGATTTTGTTCCTTTAATAAAAAGAAAATCGAAAGAAAACGGTCGAAAGTGGGCAGTTACAGTGGTGTCCTCCCTTAAGGAAACTTTTACATAAAATTATCAATTACCTGGGGTACTTGATCAGTATAAGCACTTAATCAGTCTTATAATTATCATTGAGATCACAATTAACTTAAGCAACGTAACAATTAACTTTAGCAACATAATAAAAAAACTTGAGGTCACGCGGGCTCGATGCGCACACATTTAAACCGCATTTTGACACTCTCTCAAAGTAGCCCCAAAACCTGTCAAAGTTACTCTGGATGTCATAGTAGCCCCGTTTTACGGTTTTCATTAGTATTTTTCAAAAACATTTTACTCCCAAAAACAGAGCATTCTCTGCAAGCGAGTGAAGCTTTTTTTTCCTTTGCATTCTGCAGAAAAGCTGTCACAAATAACATAAACATCAGAAGGCATACATTTACCTTACAATAAAGAAAATACGCGACTATAATACTTGCATTATACAACGTTATACAGAAATGTATAGCCGGATGCATGAAGAATTGCTAGATACAAAAAAAAAACGAAGCGGAACGGTATGCACCCGATGGTACATTCATAAACGTGTTTTTCTGTTTGCTCTAAGAGTTGGGGCTTGCTCGGAATTGGTTCACCATCTGACACGTGTTATTCACCCTCTGGATGTTTCTCAATTTAGCACGCATATGCACCATCCCCGATTATTTCGTTGAGAGTTGCATTAGCACGCGTGGAAGATAATAGACCGCATAGTCCCTGATCCCGTATGTTCCCCAGTACCAAGAACATTTCGCCATCAATTTTCTATGTCGCTTACATATCCAAGGAAGACATCCCTCCCAGTTATTCTCCTAGTTATTGACGACGTGTGTCCTACTTCGGAAATAATAAATGTTTTTCGGAGATATTACAACGGGTTCGTTTAGGGTTTCGATAATGTCTTTTTCCGGAAATCTATTGAAGCTATCAGTTCGGGGTCTTTTGTAGGCTACCAGGCTACAGCCCGGAAGAAGGGTGAATTTCTACAAGTTTTTATGGATATCCAGTTGATAGAATGACAATTCTGTTTAGTGGCCTTTATTCTACCTATCCTCAGTTTCTTTACAATTTTTTTACAAGACTTTATAACAAAATGGCGGTGCTCGTACCGGATGAAGCGAGTCACCTTTGTCTGATAGTGTCTTGCGGCCGTCGGAAATTCTCCTTCATTTTTTTCGTCGAACGAAAGCAGAATAACTTGAGTGTCACATAAGACTTACCTTCGACGTATGCAGGGAATTAGGAAACTATTGATTTTTTATTTAAAAAATTGTATCGTTGGGTAAAATTAATTCTTTTCAACAAAAATCATCGCCGAAAATAATTTTTTTCAGTAAAAGTTTTCAATTTATGAGAGATCCCCTTGGTACTTCGATATAAAATGTTGTTATCAGGTTCCAAATGTTTTTTTACTCGTTCGGTGAACGTTTGGCGACGTAATGTTGCCGGCCACAGAACATGGTCAGACTCCCTTCAAAAGTACGAATATGTTTATTTTAATACAAGGTACAAACATCGACCTTATGTGTGGAACGCAATATCCGATAAATGGCCACCTCGTCTCTGTTTATAAATATTCACTCTTTTGACGAAATGTTGACTAACGTTTTGGCATAATTGCGGACTAATTTCATTAATCGTGCGTCCAATTGGTTCCTCGAGCTCCGGAATGGTCCGAGGATCATTGCCATACACTTCTCCTTTCAGAACATCCCAAAGAAAGAAGTCCAATGCCGTCAAATCGCATAATCTTGGTGGCGGATGACATCACCGTGGCACGAGACAACAAGACCATGAAACTTCATCTGCAATAACTTCATTGTTTCAGGTGGCCATCTTGTTGAAAGAATATGTCTTCCAAGTCCAAGCCGTTTATGCTATTTATCGGATATTGTGTTCCACACATAACTTTCATATTTGCATCTAATATTACAATTTTAAAATTCGTACTTTTCGAACAAATAATACGTTTGAGTAAAAAATACAAATGTCAGGTCATTTTGGGACACACTTTATCAACGGGGTATTCATAAAAAATTGTCGGCATTCACCTTTTCGCAGGCTCGAGACCGGTCATCAGCCTTAACATCGCTCTAGAACGGACTCAGGAAGAACATATGAGTTCTCGTAAAGAATCGAATAAAATGCTTCTCATCTTTACAGCATTAGAAATAATTATATCGTGTCACTATTGCACATGCAGAGAATAAATACAGTGAACGCATGAGGCGAACATGAAAGACGGAAGTGAAATGTTTGAAACAATCGCGATGAGAAGGGTACATGTTGAATGCGTGAGGCAAAGAAAATAGTAAGCCATCGAAAAAGGAATGCCGAGAGAGCGAGATGTACGCAGGGTGAGAGAAGCTGTGGCAAATGGGTGGGAGGAAGGATATAAAGACAGTGAGGCGAAATGGGTGGGGTAGGCCTTCCATCTTTACCTTGTAATTTACTCACCGCGGCCCTTGGGCTATCCATCTTGGAGTATATCTCAGGGATAGGCCCACCAGTGGTAAAAAATGTCACACCCGTAGAGTCGTCAGCTGAATATCACGCGGGCACATCAAAACATCATTATTTCTCGCCACAGCAGCTCGCTTTGTTCTAACTCGAAAAATACGTAATACCTTGAGTTTACATAAGCTGCATTCGATACGCACTGGATTCGTTTTTCACGCTCACATAATTGGATTTTGATGCTTTTGCTCCTATTGATTTATTTCGAACCGAACAAGCGTTCATTGGGTTTACAGATTTTTACGGTGTTCTTTTTTGAAAGTTATTTAAACCCGTATAGAAACGATCTTTTTCATTCCCAATTTGACTCTATATTGGAAAGACTTTATTTGAAAGTAATGATAATAAATGTCCAAAATATAAGAACGTAAAATCTATGAATACACGTGCTGGAAATAACCCAATAATAGAGTTTCCGTATCCATGCATCACCAAGACTTTAATCATAATATATGAGGCAATTCGAACCGGCCATTTTCAGATCTGCGCCGTTCGGCGATGCTATTACCAGCACACCACGGGCCACAGTTCAAATAATAGAATACTTAAGGATATGATTCGAAAATAAGTCCCGTTCCATTATCTAAGTAAATCCGTCACATATGCCGCTTACAATATCATAATGAACAAAATCAGCAAGGCATCGAAATGGAACAACTCAAATCGAGAATACGTTTTACCGCTCAATAATTACGATGCAGAAACATCGTGCTGTGTTTTTCATTATTTGGAGCATGAAACAATCTCATTTTAAATGGCCTTCCAAATGTAGCGTTTGAAGCCGGAAAACAAAATAAAGTGATACAGCTGGACCACTAAGCAACGTCTATTAAAAAATGTTCCATAGCGGCCAGCTGTATAGGAGCTGCGCCTACCAACAACTATAAAAACCGAAGGTATGCAAACGTTGAGGCTTTTTGAGTAATCAGTTTTGGCGATGGTTTAATCAAAGCAGAAATAATGTGCATCAATAACTTTTTAACATTTCTCCTCTCAACCCATTTCCGCAGGAAAATTTTCGAGGACTTGAAAATGTAATGCTTACACGATGCTGTGTGGAAAAATATTGCATTTTTTCAATCTGATCAGTAGCCATGGAAAGATCGAAAATTTGTAACGTTACGTCACCCGTAAAACCTCCTGCCATTCTGGTACTGTATACGCCCCTGATCAAGAACCATGCTTCAAGACAACGGTGCGTGCGTTTAGTTAAATTACACTTTATTATACGTGCATTATTATACCATGGATTCCGTTGACGCATTCTCTCTCACACGGTATATCCTTTCTCGACATGCTCGACCCTCCGGCCGCGTCGAGCGATTCCCTCCCGTCGCCTTTGCCTTCTTCCACTCCTGATTCTTCTTCCCACCGTGGACCGAAATAAAATAAAAAAATGTACGTCAAAGACCCGATAGGGTGACCGTTCACTTACTATACGTACATCGCGAACTACCAATTTCGCAAGAAATCTAAACAAACTCTTCATCACAGAACTTAAAACATTAGACGGATGTACAGAGCTCCTATTAGGGCAGTATTTTAGTCTACAATTTTGATCAATTCGATTTTTTTGCATTTTCTTAAAGTATAAACTCTTCAGAAGGAAGAGTTTATACTTACTGAAAAGAAAATGTCAAATTCCCAATATTTACGCCAAAAAACGCGATCAGAATAGGATTGACGGGATGGAGCTGTGAACTTCAAAAGCTCTTATAGAAGCTAGAATTGTTCGCAGGAAAGAAGGAGCTTCAGAAAATCATAATTTCCAAGTCGAGGAAGGCATACTTTACGAGCCACGAATGGCCGATTAATATAACGTAAGTATAACATTCCATTATACCACTTACATAAGTGCAGTTGTCTGAAATTGTACCCAAACCTTTGAACGCGTTATTCTCAAAGAAGCTACTTTTTTCAACTTAGTTGACATCAAATCTCGAGTTATATTCAACCGATTGGCTTCAAATTTTATGTGGACCTGCAGTATATATCCCTCTATCTTCCTACCTCAGGCATTGTAACATTATTATTACTATATGAAAAAAAAAATTACTCTAGAAAAATGCTTCTAATAATTAACTGTTTGTTCAGACAGTCGCGATTAATTTCTTTTTCTCTTTGATCTCTGCCATAATGAAATTCTTATTGATCAAGAAAATTGGTTTTATTTCTGTTCAGATAAACTGGAGCTTTGTCAATCGCCTGAATCCTCTTTTTCACGACTATATTTGGGATCCATAACTTATCGAATTTTTATTTTTTTCTCTACGAAATTTTCTTTGTAATTTCTTGAAACATCAATAAAGAAAATTTCAAAAAATATATAGTAAAAATATTTGCTGTTTTCTTTATCACGCCTGAAAAAACGCCCGAAATTTGGACCTCTAGACTAGAATGCTACCTTAATGTCCACCATAATTATAAGACGTTTAATTATGCCCAGATTTTCAACAGTATGACACACTCAATAATGATCCGCAGGGACAACAAGAATTGTAAATTCAGCGATACTATAAGGAATGTCTCAAAATGACCTGATATTTCGATTCATTGATAAAACTTATTATTTATTTAAAACGTAGGAATATCTTTATTTTGATATAAGTTTCAAACATGGAGGTTATGTGTGGTACACAATATGCAAAAACCGGGACGACGTGGCCATTAATCGGACATTGGTTCCACACATAACCTCCATGTTTGTACTTTATATCAAAATAAAAATATTCATAGATTTCAGGAAATAATACGTTTTATCAATCGATTCAAATGTCAGGTGACTATGAGACACCCTTCAGTAACAATAAACTCATTGCACTACAAGAATAGTCATTTTTCCGAAATCAATGATCCTATCTCGAGAGCAGCAAACACTTCTCGAGTCCATTTTCCGTTCATGAATGAACTGATTCCTTTGCGATCATTTTGTTTCCATCGGTTCGGTTAACGGTTACCATATTCTACTATCGCTCTGGGTCACGGAGTATTGGTGGATGTACAAAGCCGATAGAATATCGATACAAGGTCGATACAAGGGTGTAACAGGTCACTTCGTTAGGAACATATCTAACCTAGGTTACTTAGTCAAAATTGTAAGGATTTAGAGTTCTCATGGTAAGTATGGTTGTTGGAAAATTTCCCAAAATTAGATATTAACTCGTTTACCTCTTATGTTAATGCTATTTTTTTTAATAGCATTAACATAAAAGGTATTATTATTATTTTACAAGTTTTTAATTATTCCACACCCCCCATTTAGTTAATTGTGTGGATGCACCTGATTGTATTGGTGTTAGTCGCTTGATTACACATTAAGCTAAGACGCAAAGACGTTTTTAGTTACCAATTATTGTCTGTTTGAACATTATGAACGCGGTAGTACCTAGTTCGAGAAATTTCCCGAAAATCACACTTACCGTAATAACTCGAAATCCCTAAACTTTGGACAGAAGTAACCTAGGTTAGATATGTTCCTAACGAGATGACCTATCACCCCAGTGCAGCCAGATTGCGCAAAAGTTACCCCCTCTCTAGCGACGCTCGGACATCTTCGGAAAGAGCCGAGTGCGGTCGAACTATCCCGACCGCGCCTTCGGCAGCTACACCAATACATCGACGCTGAGCACGTTCATGTGCAGCCAAGCCGAACGAAGGCTTCGAGGGAAAAAGCAATCTGAGCACGGCTCGCGCGTGACGTCACCCGACGGCACGTGCGAGGCTTTTAGATGATTTCAATGCTTATTTAGCTCATGATTCTCTGCGTTATTAATGTATACAAAAAAATGTATCACGCACTCTGAACGCTTATTTTTTTAGTTTATACGTTAATTTAAATATAATAATAAATCTAAATTACAACTTATTTATCTTCTAAAAAATTGGTTACGCTTTACTCACACCCGTCCTTATGCCAAATAAATTATAATTCAGAAAAGTAAGCGAAAATATATTTATATTCGTATTATTATATTAATTCTCATACTTTCATCAAGCGATAAAGCATCATCCCCAAAAACAAGTCAATCATCCACCGGCCGCCAATCGTAAGTGCCAGAAAGTGCATTTTTAACACAAGCGATAGGGTGGTCCCGTTGTTAGCGATCCTGGCTTCGGTCCGCAGGGGCGCAGATCGTTCTTCACGCTCAGCGCTTTTTTTTTAATCATGATTACTATTAATTCTTATTTGATTAGTTATTTTTATTAGTTATCATATTTATTTTAATTAGTTATCTTTTAGTGTCGAAAAATTTATCGCGCACTCTGACCGCTTATTTTATTAGTTTTTACTTTAATTTAAATATAATAATAAATCTAAAATACAACTTATTGATCTTCTAAAAAATTGTTTGCGCTTTACTCACACCCGTCCCTGTGCCAAATAAATTGTAATTCATGAAAATAAGCGGAAATCTATTTATCTTCGTATTATTATATTCATTCTCATATACTTTCATCAAACGATAAAGTATTCTCATATACTTTCATCAAACGATAAAGTATTATCCCCAAAAACAATCATCCATCCGGCCGCGAATCGTAAGTACCAGAAAGTGAACATATATTGACACAAAAAATTAAAAGAGCAAGAAAAGTTGAACTTCGTCAAAAATGGTCGTACAAAAAAAAGGATTTTGAAGCTTCAAGTTCCTAGTTTTAGTTCCGAGAATGATTTTTTTTTTGAGAATCACTGATTGCGCGGTCGGAAGAAATATCACGGCAAAAAAAAATTTGCAAATTTTTACGCTTTTCAAAGGTCTGCACGGGTTTTGGAGATTTTTTTCGTACTTGACCAATATCAAAGCCCATTCAATTCACTTCAATTTCCTTTTTTTTTTTCGTACGACCACTTTTCGCTGAGATATCGGCCTTTGAATGAAAAAACGTCCTTTTGTCTTCAGTCATCGATATCTCAGGAACTAATGGTCGTACGGGGATTCGACCGGCAGTTTTGGAAACGTGAATGCATACTCTACGAGCTCTGATTATTATTGTAGGTTAAAGAAAAAATTATTTTTGCCATCAGTTTTAAAAAAGTACAAAAAAACGATGTTTTCTTGGTTTTTATAAAATCCACCGCTACTTTGCAAATATTGCGATAAACACTAATGTGTTTGCGATAAACACTAATGTGTGGACGGTTATTCAGCTCAATATGTCCCCAAGAGCCATGCAAAATTCCAAATTGATCCGATCATCGGTCTTTCTTGCCCGATTGACCAAAATATGAAAACAAATTAAAGGAGCAAGTTTCCTCCTTCTCAGACATCAATTCATGATTATTAAGAGGAAAAAAAACTTTTCACTACTTTTCGTACAATTGGGTATTGAGTAAGCATTAAATGTTGGAAAAGAACCTTGAAAATCATATTGACTAAAATTTTTTCATATTGACTAAAAACGTTTACGCGCGATCTGGCTGCACTGTATCACCCCCTTAAGGCTTTGCATCGACCTTCCTAACACCCTGTATATGTTTACACATAGAAAAAAAGAGACACAGAGGAATGGGGGCAAGGTTTTTTCGGGATCTCCCGCATTACCTGCTCGTGAAACCTGCCATCAATGATCGTTCGGACTCGTTAGTCGTGAAATGAGGGTATGATATACGAGCTTTGACGGTTTTAGAGGGACCAATTTTTGCATGCACGTATTGCGTAGTACGCCTGTGTAATGTGGGCAACCATTTACGATGCAATACAACGCCTTTCGGGCTTGCATTCATTGAGTTCATATCATTTATACCATACAACATTAACAGCCATAGCTCTATTAACATTCCTGAATGACTTTACTTATAAAGAATCCGGAAACGATGTGTATGCAATGAAGTGATTATTTTTTGCAAATGGAAAAAGGTTATCTCGATACTTACTGAATATTCACTACTATATTCTTCAATCCAACGAAAAATGGAAATTCGTTTACTACTATTTCGGAATCGCCGACGAATCCATCGATTGATTTGAGATTCATCCATTCTTTTCAAACGGTCTTCAGTTTTCTTGGTCAGAAATCGATGAACACCGAGAGTAAAAAAAAACTGATTTCCGGATTACGAAAAAATATGTTTAACTTGGATTGTATTTAGTTTATAGATACAATCTAGATTCTAGAAACTATTTCTAGATACATACTAGGCACTAGGTAAGGTAATATCTAGGTCTAGAAAAAATTATAGTGCAAATCTGTTCTCCTGACCCCTGTATACATATAGATATTAGAAAAACATATTAAAAATATTATAAAACATATTAAAACTATATTCGAAACTATATTCGAAAAACATTAATTGTATCTAGTATCACTATTTAGATACTAGATAATGTATCTTGATACTAGATACTGTATCTTGATAGTAGATGCTGTATCTTGATACTAGATACTGTATCTAGAAACTAGATACGGTATCTAGATACTAGATAATATATCTTGGTACTAGATACTGTATCTAGATAATAGATACTTTATCTAGATACTAGATAATGCATCTAGATACTCGATACTGTATCTACATTCTAGATACTGTATCTAGACACTAGATACTGTATCTAGATGCTAGATTCTGTATCTAGATACTAGATACTGTATCTAGATGCTAGATTCTGTATCTAGATATTAGATTCTAGATCTTAATACATTATCTAGTATCTAGAGAAAATTATAGTGCAAATCTCTTCTCCATGACCACTGTAAATATAAATGTTAGAAAAAGATTAGAAAAACATATCGACTATAGGGATGACACTCGTGCGTCTCACAGTTCCGGTCCGCGAATGCAGAACTCGCGTTTCTTGGCTTTTGCATAACTTTTTCATCTACCTAAACAGGTTTTTTCGACAAAATATGGGCCGAACAGAGAATTTCTCTCTACAGATGCGTATTTCACAGGCTGCCGTTTCATTAAAAAAAAACATTATCTGAATAGATGTAATGTCAAGGAAACTACAGCATTTGAAAGTTGGCTGGGTCTCACAATCCAGTGTGTATAACTAAGTAAATAGCAAAAAATATGAGTGTCATCTTAAGGTTAAAAATATTAGAAAACACATTAAAACTATATTCGAAAAACATATTAGCCGTCTCCAAAACCCTCTAACGTCTTCTACTTTGTTTTCCCACTCAGAAATTCAACTTGCCATGCAGATTCTGACACAAATTTATTTGAAACGTAGACGTTCGACCTCAATGCCGGACGTTTCCCATTATCAGTTATCATGTGAACCACTATTACCCATATGAAGCATTCCACACCAAGTGAAACAATAATAAATCATGTAATTTTTAAATGGGCTCATAAGTTGTTTTTAAGTTCATTCGAGTGTCGAAAGCAGCTACAAATTTTTTTAGATTTTTAAATTGGATTTTACACTCAAATTTGGATACCGGGAAATTTTTCTCGTTTTTTTTTAGTCATTATACTCAAAAAGTGATGCATTGTACGGAAAAAAACGTCAAAGAAGAAAATTTAATAATTGTATTTTACAAGGAAATAAGGTAAAAATAATTTTTTTCTCAAAGTTCGCCCACTTTTATTTTTTTATAAATTTGAAAGAACTTTCGTTGATGTCATAACAAACCACAGAAAAATTGTCATGATGGAGAATTCATACCTTCCAATTATTTTTTAAGGTTAACTGATGAAGAATTTTATCGAACCATGGATATTGAATATCGACCATTGTTTTAGGTACAACAGTGGATTGCGATGAAAATTTAGTGTTATCTAGAACCGTTTTGTCCTCTTCCTTTCAATTCAATTATAGTTTTGTTTGTCTGCCTCGAAATTTTTCATTTTTTAAATCTTTTTATCGTTAAGTAATGAGTGAATCATAATATGGTTAGTCTGCTAATACAAAAGCCACCGATGAGAAAACCACATCGAATAAAAAAAGTATGGAATGGTTTTGAAAATGATGAGGTAAGAATATTTTTTTCGTCAAGTTCGCCCAAAACTTGTATCACGCAATCAGCGTAAAAACATAAGGAATTGTACTCAACGGTTCGCGTAGCGTTATTCTCGTATCAAAAAGAAATCTTGCTTCTCGTTTGTTGAATGATCTGGTTTGCTCACTCTCAATGCTAATACAATTGATTTTGCGGAAGAACTGGGTCAAAACGATTCGATACTTTTTTTATTCGATATGGTATTCTCATCCGTGGCTTTTGTATTAGTAGACTAACCATATTATGATTCACTCGTTGTTTAACGATAAAAAGATTTAAAAAATGAAAAATTTCGAGGCAGGCGAACAAAACCATAATTAAATTGAAAGGAGGACAAAATGGTTCTCGATAACACTAAATATTCGTCGCAATCCACTATTGTGCCTAAAACAATGGTCGATATTCAATATCCATGGTTCGATAAAATTCTTCATCAGTTAACCTTAACAAATAATTGGAAGATATGAATTCTCCATCATGCCAATTTTTCTGTGGTTTGTTATGACATCAAAGAAAGTTCTCTCAAATTTATAGGAAAATAAAAGTGGGCGAACTTGACGAAAGAAATTATTTTTACCTTATTTCGTTGAAAAATACATTAGCAGCATTTTTAACAGTTACGAAACATATATGGTCGAAAAGTACATTTGGAAACCTAAATTTTCTTCTTCGACGTTTTTTTTTTGTACGATGCATCACTTTTTGAGTATAATGAGTCGAAAAAAAACGAGAAAAATTTTCCGGTATCCAAATTTCAGTGTAAAATCCAATTTAAAATTTTTTTTTAAATTGTAGTTGCTTTTGACACTCGAATGAACTTAAAAACAAATTATGAGCCCATTTAAAAATCACATGATTTTGTACTGTTTCACTTGGTGTGGAATGCTTCATATATGAAACCATGGGGGTACATATTGCGCCAAGTGCCCACGAATACATAGCCAGGGAAGACTGTCCGCATTACGATAGCCAAGTGCCGCAAGCCAGAGAATACCCGCGAGGCTAGAAGGTTTCGCCGACCACAACGAATGATCGTTTTTCAGGCTCGGGTGTAAATGGCTCAGTGTAAGTAAGAAATACATTATTTTATCTCAGTACAAAATCCTTTCAAAACTTAAGTCATGTGCGCAAAACAATATTTTTCAAACTAGTGACCGCGGTTTCGTAAACCGATTAAACCGTTTCCGTTCGAATTTTGAAGACTTTTTCGCGAGGTACATCAGTGTTGTTGATTAAAGAATTTTCCAATTTTCCCTATCGATTTATTTATCTAAGAATCAGACAACTTTAATAGATACAAAAACCAATTGTTATCTTCTGACTTCTGCCATTTTGGATGAAAAGAAATATTCGAAAAAGCAAACAGTCAACGATAAGAAAATCGCATGTACTAATGGAATATCCTTCGTATTTGTTTTCTCATAAGCCGACTGGATATCATTCACTAAATACATTGTTGTACATTGTAAAAAGTAAACGTTAGAAAATAAAAAAAAATTGTTGAAAAAAATGTATAGGGGCGCGGGGGAAGCCCCGGCAAGCGGGTAGCCCTGGCCATGTCTAAGATGTATGCTCGATTTGTGTTTACTATTAATGTTTTCATTTTCCTGTGTTCTTTTGTTTCCTACCAGAAACGTGCGACTAGTAGTGTTCGACTTGTCTTTGGGGTGTAGTTCCGAAAAGCCCATACCCCTTTTTTCTTTGAAATTTTGTATACTTATGTATTTTGACTCGCTGAACATTAATATGATAATTAAAATTGGCGTAAATTTGATTTTTGAGATAAAAACTGAAAAAAAAACGGTTTTTGTAGTTTTTATTTATTTTATTTTAACAAATATTGTTCGTAGAAGACAATGTCTTCTACGAAAGTTGTAGCCCATCAAAATATTGATAATTTATGTTGAATACAAATTTTGTCTTAAATCATTATTTTCCAAGAAAATGGGATAATACTCCAATAAGTATATTTTGCCAAACTCTATTAGTTTCGATGTTATCCAAGGTGCCCAACAAACCCACCCCAGTGTTCTACGCACCCCACGATACCACGCACCTATCCGAGGTGCCCTCCGCCCACCCCAGTGTTCTACGAACCCCACGATTCCACGCACCCATCCAAGGTGCTCAACAAACCCACCCCAGTGTTCTACGCACCCCACGATTCCACGCACCCATCCGAGGTGCCCTCCGCCCACCCGAGTGTTCTACGAATCCCACGATTCCACGCACCCATCCAAGGTGCTCAACAAACTCACCCCAATGTTCTACGCACCCCGCGATTCCACGTACCCATCCGAGGTGCGCTCCGCCCACCCCAGTGTTCTAGAAACCCCACGATTCCGCGCATCGATCCAAGGTGCCCAACAAACCCACCCAAAGTCGAAAAAACTGTATATTGATCTTAGAGGAACATGTTTCCTACAAAAGTTGTAGATTATAGAAAAATACACATTTTATGTTCTATACATTTTTTGTCTAAATCTACAACTTTTGTAGGAAACATTTTTCTCTAAGATCAGTAGACAATTTTTTCGAGTTCTGACCTTGAAAATCAAATTTGCGCCGATTTTAATGATCATATTCGTGTTCAGTGAGTCGAAATACACGAGTATACAAAATTTCAAGGAAAAAAGCGGTATGGGCTTTTCGGAATTTTATCCGTTATTATATTTTTTACCTGGCCCATATTTAGGATAATCATATCTTACATATTTTTTTTTGTTTGGAAAAATTAACATTTATTTTAGTACTAAAGCCATGATTTTGCTCAAAATCGAATCAGGTAGCTCCGGCCACCACTTTGGCGAGTAGCTCCGGCCATTCATTCAAAGGCCTATTTCTTGTCGAAGATAAAAAAAAGGTTTACTGCAATTACCTGTCCTTTGTTTTCGTAGGTGGGCGTCAAAATGCCTAAGTTCAAAGGGAGAACCGCAAAACGAGGAAATTGGAGCGAAGGAAACATGAAAAAAGCATTAGAAGAAATTCTTGAACGTGTCTTCCGAGAGAGCTGCCGCAGAACGATACAAGATTCCTCGCACCACATTACAGGAACATGTTAAGGCCATAAAACAAGGTCATTCGATGAGCGTTGAGCCAAAACTCGGACATTTTCAGCAAACATTCACTGCTGAATACAAAAGACACCTTTTTGAGCATATTAAAGATTTGGATAATAAAGAAGAACCTCACAAAATAAAAAGCTGGATCTAAATCGCTTGCAAAAAAAAAGGAACTGAATGCATCAGTTGTGGCGAAACATTTGACGAAGACTAGATCCAATGCCAAATATGTCAAGACTGGGCTCATGAGGCATGTGTCAATATAAATCTAGGCGATTTGTACTATACATGTGACGTTTGTGTCGCCAAACATCGATTCCAGTGCTAAATATCACGGTGGCCGAAGCTACCCGCCACTTTTTATGGAGAGGCCGATTTCAAGCCAAAGTTTAAAATAATTTTTTTCCAGTTTCTGATAATTTATCATTTTTTTTGTACGATATTCTATTAAAATATATCTTAGTAATAATATTTATGCAGTTCCGATTATCACTCCACCCTTAATTTGCGGCATAATTATAACAATAGAAAACTGGCCGGGGCTGCCCCCCTTTCGCCTAATATATTTTTTATGCTGTAAATGACCCTTTTTTATCCTTATAACTAGACATGGCCGCTTAGAATTATCGCGAAAAAAAATCGGCTACGAAGTGATTATTTTTCAATGCAATGAAAAATGGAAATTCGTTTTTTTTTGCCGTTCTCAGTACGTCCGTATATTTGTGTGTACACATAGTAAACTTATATGTATAATAAAGAATGTCTCATGAATGTGTAATACACAAACAATCGTGTGAGAACCTCGACACACGTAATAAAAGAACCAGCTTGCAATTACAATAGAAAAGCCCGTTTCAGCATGAGCTTGTGAATGAAACAAAAATTCCGGAACAATATCTATAAATGTAGCAAGATAGCGACTGCTGTTAGGGCCCATTCAGCAACGTAACGACAGAAGATTCAGTTCGTGAATATATGGGTATAGTCATCAATGTAGATGATATACATATACTTCCAATGTCTTCAAAGTATGTCACATACACAAACAGGTTCCACCAACAGACTATTAAGTTTTTCGGAAAAATTAGTCTGTACCTTACGCATTGCAATAATATGAAGGTAGCAAGTAAGTCGGATGACCTTTGTTTTTGCCGATGTGTAAGTTCGAAACTTTATTTAAAAATGTACACCTTCGATTACCTGATGGATACATAGCACCACAAAAGTGGATACATGGCATATTGCATATTGAATAGCCTCTTAGAGCACTGACATAAAAATTCTCATTGACGAATATTTTGTGCAGTGAAGGGATTTCTGCGCAAATGCGCATCATATTTGTTCGCAATTATTCCACTAACTCCCAGAACTAAGAGCGAGATATTCATCGACATATTTTCAGTTGGTACATGACTCGCGAGTTTGTGCAATACCACTCGTGAAGATAGGTGTTAAATTTCGGAAAAAAGTCCTAAATCGTTTAGGGTTAGGACAACATGCGTGATGCGTGCACCTGCACCCACCGTTCTATAGACTTTGCTTGCTCTCACCATGAAGACTCACTGAAAGTTCTCTGCTGCCTTTCTGGTTTGAATGCAATAGTGAAACTATCACTGAGCAGTGATAGCATTCTTTTCATAGAGTAATCTTCGTGTGGAGAAGGCAGAAGGAAAAAACTTCCTCGTATTCTAGGCACTCGTTCGATGGGTGTGAAACTTTTGAGGTGTCGGTGAGGTTACCACAGAAGTGGGCTTTTCTCTGTTACCACCAAACAGGGTAAAATCTGTCACCTTTATTCAAGGAGGAACACAATTCTGATGTTATACTTGCTTAAGCCTGAATTTGGACATATTTGAAACCAGCGCAGAGTTTAAATTTCGTCTCGAGTTAGATACCTTTCTCCCAAGTAGATTCGGCATGAAGGCTCGCGTGCGTTCCGTAAATTTTAGCCACTCGGAAAATACGAGGCAATAAACGTTGCGGGCGAGTGGACGCCGCGTTCGGGATCAACTCTCCTCGTTTGGTCGAAGCTTTTTACGGCTGGTGCAATAAAAGTGTCAAGTGCACATTTTTTACTCGATTGTTTCGCATAAATATAACGGATTTGATCAGTGTTCTCGAAGTGCTATAAAATATTGCGGACTGGTATAAATCGTCGCAGCGAGGGAGACAGTGCGAGAAAGGGCGAAGGAAAGCGACAGTGCGAGAAAGGAGATGATAAAGTTTCGGAGAGAGAGAGATTCAATGGTACCAAAAAGATACGGTAGTTCGACCGGAAAGGGAACGAGAGAAGACGACCAGAGAGACGTAGATCGAGATTTGGCGTTGTAAAAAGGGCATGAAAATTCCGAAGTAGAAATACATTTGTGTGCACGTTATCAACATATGCATGTATTACTGGAGAACAAATCGAAGTCATTAAAACCTTAAGCAGTTTTTCTTTTTATTTTTTCCAACCCGTACCTTAAGGCTTTGAGAGCACTTGAATTTTGTATTTCTACAAAAAGAAAAGGAACCAAAGCCCAACAAAAAAAGTTCATCGGGCCCTCCTTGTCGACCATTTTCAAAGGAAGCGAAAGAAGGAATATGATTAAAAAATTGAATGGTACCAAAAAACTGGAGAAGTGTAGACCGGGAACAAAGAAAGGTGACGAGGGACGTACTCTAAGGGTTGTATAAAATTAATGGAAATTTTCAAGTTGAAATACGAATTTGTACACGACTTCCACGTTTGCGTGCATATTTTCGAGAAAAGCGAAGCAATAGAGACCTTGACCGAGAATTTGACCGTTTATCTTATATTTATTTACTTCAACCAGTAGCGCACTTTCTTAAAATATATTTTGTAACGAAACTACATCTAAATTTAATAAAGCCACTTAGATTTTTACACAAAAAAAGTGAAAAAACAAACAAACGTCCGGGAAAAATCATTTCAGCTCAAATGGTGCTATAAGTATCAAGAAATATCTACAAAGGAGTACAAATGTCTATAAATGCGTATAAATATCTACAAATGTCAGAAACAGAATATGACATATTTTTGGTCGATAGAGGATTCGCACATGACTTTTGCAAAAACGAATATTATTTTATTAAAGGTAACAAGCGATATATAATTCATTGAATGTAATATTTTAGGAGCATGATTTCGCACGCAGTTTTCTTTTTTCAAAACAACAAGACTTATATAAAATCCTTTACTTTCAAAATGTGGAATTAAAGTTCGCATCGTTTGGGAAAAACCACATATTAAAAAGTCTTCTGCCACATTGGGGGTTTGGAATCCCCCGAACGCCGATTCATGTCCCTGTGCGACGCATTGTGAGACCCTTCTCGTAGGGTCGATCTCGCCTTGCGTTGGGTAAAAATTTGAATTAAGGCATGCCGGAGACGGCTTAGAGCATCCATCAACATGCACAGTTCAGTAGTGCGTGCGTCGCAATGAAATTGCCAACCGAAAAATAAATGTGGCGTTTTTTCGAGACACGTTGTAAGAAAATGTTATGTGAAATGAGCTGAACAATATGAATAGAACGGTTAAGCGAAAAGAATGAAGTCTGCATCGTGAATTTCTTACTTGCGTACTTTTAAAGGAGACTGCCGGTCTAGAGTTCGGCAAAGATGGTGAAGTTCGACAATATTTTATGGATACCCATAGTTGATAGAATGGAAATTTTGTTTAGCGGTTTAATTCTACGTAGGGGAAGTCGGGGTAAAATGAAAATGCTAAGATTATGTTCAACTAAAACAATACATGTATGAGTCAGTCAGCTTGAACTATTTTTTAAATTTATTAATCTTTTAATTTTAAAAGCTAAAAATTAGTCTTTTATATTTGTCTCATACAATATATATTTTTAATTAAACCTTTATTTTTTCCATCTTACCGCGTACGCGGGGCAAGATCAAACAGCGCTGGGATAATGATGGGACACGAATTATTGGTATCTTTCGCATATAAAAGTGGTTTTATTCTCAACACCATCAATTTAATAAGCCGATCGTATAAATTCTGTAGAATCACTCAGAATAATCTAGCTTCCATATCAATTTGATAATTTGCAAGTTCTTTTCATTTCCCTGGTAGTAACACCGGTTGAAGAGGAACCAAATGCTTTAGTAGTTTCATTGCACCCTTTTTAATGTAAATAGTGGTACTTTTTAAAATATTCCGGGTTTGCAATTGCGTGTATTCGTCTTACCCCATTAGGCGGTTAACGAATTAACAAAAAATCACGCAATACCCTTGAAAATGTCTAACAAACCGTTTTGTATTGTATTAATGATTAGTTCTTTCATTGTGTTTACCTACCTGTCTCTAGTCAATATCAGCAATTCTGATCAACTGAAACGATACTAAACTTTACCAAAAATTACAGCGTTTTGTTAAAAAATCGATATCGTTTTCTCATCCGCGACGTGTGCTTCCGTCATAGCGGATACTTTCACACTCATTGACCTCACCGGCCCCATCCCCTCCAAACTCCAACGGCAGCACTGTGCTCGCACACACTATTTAGTGGCTAGGATTAACATTCATCTTACCCCGCGTATTCGTCCTTGTCACGAGTTCCCCTATCTTCTAGGATTTTCACACACTTGATTACAAGATTTCTTAACAAAATAGCGGCCCTCAGGCTGGACAAAACACACTTTTCTTCCCCAATTGCCTGAATTCTTTTTAATCCTTCTAACAATATTTCACATCGAAACATATGGCATAAGCATCGAAGATTGTTGATATGTTGAAAACTTCCTTCCAAAAAAAAATTGTTTACACTATTTTTTTTAATTTTTTATTTTTTAACCCTAAAAGTTAATTAATACATTTATTTTTAAACCCAAACAAACCCAGAAGCAATTTCTTTTTTCAAACATGCAACATTTTATCAAAAATCAATATTTTCCGATTTTCCTACGCACTTCGAAGGCAAATCTTATTTTGGGCTTAGATTATTTGGAATTTCCATTCCAGGTAAAAAATTAGAAGAGAACTCTTACCAACCGCAAGACACTATCGGACAGAGGTGGAGTGCTTCATGCAGCTTCAGAGCCGTCATTTTGTTACAAAATCTTGTGTAGAAATGTATAAAGGTACTTGAAGATATTTAGAACAAAGACCACCGAATGGAATTTTCATTGTACTAATTGAGTATCCATGCATTTTTTCAAAATGAACATATTTGCCAAAATGAACATTCCTTCCGGGCTATAAACTGGTAGAAACCCGAATCTGTCTGTGTGGTCCATTCGGCAGTTGATTCAAGCAATTACAAAGTATTTGCATGCAATTAATGAAGAGTCTTTGTAGAATATCTCTTTCAAGAATGCCAAACGAATTATATTACTTGACTATCAACCGCGTTATGGATAAACAATGATCGTAAATCTCGAATTTCGAATAACATTACTACAACACTGTACAAAAATCCGACATCTCAAATCAACGATTTTTTATGCGCCATTTAATGGAGCGTTGGAGAAGTATACAGTATAGTATAGTAAGCTTGTGCTAAAAAAAAGACCACCCACGAGTGGCGAATTTTTTCGCGCATAATTTCACAAAATGATTCTTATGTCCATCTTTTTGTTGCATCTTTTTTATCCAGTTTTTAAGAGCCTCGAGAGATGTTTATTTGCTTCTATATCATATTTTAATGTTCACGTCCAATGATGAAACACTACGCCTTGATAATTCAAGTGATAGTAAAACTCCGGTGAGATTTAAGGCGTACGGTAAATTCCGACGCCCCGGTGTCGTAGCAAAGCCATTTGAATGTGAGACAGCGTTGCAGCTCATTTCTCAAATGCAAGGACGGCAAACTCTACTTATTATTTCGTAAAGACGAATTCACGTGTGAAGATCATATCGATGAAAATATTACAAATTCAAAGAAAACATTTGAAAAAGAATTTTGAAGAATCAATATTCGCAAAGTCACGATTTGTGACGCCAACATCTGATTGCAGAATACTGGTAATGCGCTCGAAGACTCATAGTTTGATTATTTCATGTATAAATATGAAACATGAAAAAAATCTCATGGAAATAAAATAGAAAAATGTCGCGTTCAAAGCTTATTATAATACAATTTCATTCAAATAGCAATAATATTTAGTTTAATTCCGCGCGTATTTTTATTTCGAGTATCAAGCTCATTACAGTTTCGTTGAAATGAACATAAGTTTGTGTGATTACGTCCAGAAATATTCAATGTAATTTACCTAACACTTGCGATTGAACATTAACTGTGAAGATAATTCTGTGAAGAAGATAATTAAATGTGAAGATTATAAGATAATTCATCGTCATTTTTAATGACGTATTTAATATCGAACGAGAAAATATCGTCTTGTTTCTTACTTAAAAGTGTGGTGCCTCGCTAGCTTTTGCGTAACATAACGGGTGCCGAAATAATGAGAAAACACAAGTATATCGAAATAGACTAGTTTAGCGGGTATGATGATGTCGGATCATTGTACGCACTGGAGCGGTTATCACGCCATACGCCTAGCCACAAGCTAGTAAAATTATGGTTCAATCTGCCATTAGTTAGCCGTATTAACTATTCACTGCCCACTCTTGGAACCCATTGGTCGTCTAGTGGCTGAATATAAAAAAAAAAACGTGGTAAAAAATAGATGGCAACTAATTAGAAGTAAATATCTGACGGCTGAAAAAAACTAGGGCGTGGCTAGATCAGATATATTAATATCTGACCTAGCCATGCCCTAGTTTTTTTTCAGCTGGTAACTGGGAATAAGAAAATTAGATGATGTCTAGACATAAAAAATCTTCCGGTTTTATTTATATTAGGTAAAGTAAAAAAGTTCGGAGCGTTTTCCGCTGAAGGTCTTTGGTGAGCCATATCTCACGATGTATACAACGCATCGGGTCATACGATACGGCGATTTAAGGGGGGATTGTCTTTTTTTTCGCAAAATTTACCGCTTTTTGGGAATTTTTTTGTGAAGAAAGTATACAACGGAAAACTTGTGAAACTTGGCATATAGTTTTATTGATCTGTTTACTACATACAAAAAAATTTTTAAACAAATTCATCAAAAAATCCGCCTCCCACCCCCCTCGACGCGCGATGGTCCTTTTTTGATGGTGTGCACGATTACAGCCTTCACGTTCATCCTGCAACAAAAACCCAAAAAGCATTTTACTTTAGACACATATAGCTATCGTTCGATGAAGGGGAAAAAAAATTGACCATTTGGTGACGTTTTGAACTTGAAGTATCGATTTTTCGAAAAAAATTGATCGATTTTTTGTTATAAATAAAAAACTATCAAACGTATTGCTTTTTTGCTTCATCAAACGATAAAAGGATGTCAGCTGAGCATTCTGTCCAAATTCGAAAGCAATCGGTTGAATAGTTTTTGAGAAATCGTGCACACCATCAAAAAAGGACCATCGCGCGTCAAGGGGGTGGGAGGCGGATTTTTGATGAAATTGTTTAAAAATTTTTTTGTATGTAGTAAACAGATCAATAAAACTGTATGCCAAGTTTCACAAGTTTTCCGTTGTATACTTTCTTCACAAAAAAATTCCCAAAAAGCGGTAAACTTTGCGAAAAAAAAGACGATCCCCCCTTAAAAGTGACATTACGCTTCCAAAAAAGTTCTTTGGCAGTTTTGTGTTTGGTGTGTGTTACAGCGTTCCAAAATGGAAGTAAAAAAGAGAAAATTCGATACATTCTTCAGTACCATTACGACGAAGGTGAAAAGGCGGAGCAGTCGACCAAAATTTTTTTTCCTGTTTATGGACCCAATACAGTATCGAATGCAACAGCAAAGCGGTGGTTTCAACGATTCCGTTCTGCTAATATGGACGTCGAAAATGAGGCACGCCCTGGTAAGCGAACCGTCGAAAATGTCGATAAAATCATGGAAATCGTCGAGTCAGGCCGGCATTTGAGCACTTATTCCATTGCCCAGGAACTGAAAATTAGCCGGAAAACCGTTTGGAACCATTTGCATAAGGCTGCTTTCAAAAAGAAGCTCTACGTATGGGCGTCACACGAATTGACGCAAAAGAACGTTTTGAACCGAATTGATGCCTGCGATTCTTTACTGAAACGTAACGAAATCGACCCATTTTTTTAACCGATGGTGATTGGCGACAAAAAATGAGTCACATACGAGAACGACAGCCGAAAAAGATCGTGGTCCGATCGCACGCGCCATATAGTCCAGACCTGGCACCAAGCAATTATCACCTTCTCAAACATTTGCCAAATTTTCTTGATGGTATAAGACTCACCTCAAGAGCGGCTTGTAAAAATGCGGTGGTCCAGTTTTTTACCAATAGAGACGAGGACTTGTTCAATCGCGGAATTATGAAATTGTCTTCAAAATGGATGAAATTTATCGAACAAAACGGCGCATATTTTATTTAAATCGGATAATCCTAACTTTGTTAATTTCATCGTCGAAATAAAACGAAAAAATGGTTAGAACTTTTTGCTTCACGTAATATTTGTCCGTGGATTTTTTTTGCACATTAGTTACATCATTGCACCCTTTTACGGTCTTCTTCGTTATTAATTAATTACAGGCATGATATTTGCGCTGTAAATATATAAATGATTCCAGTTTAAATGATATCAGACAAACGCCTACCCGTAGCGTGTCTTCGATCCCGGGATGTCTGGGTAATGAGTGGTGTCGTTGTCCACTGAGCCAGTTCTATTTGCTCATCTTCTGAATTTTGTATCATCCGCATATGTTACGATATACAAAGGCGGATTATTGAAAAATGGGTGAAATAGCGAATGTGAATAACATTATCGGATCAATGCATTGATTTTATTCGTATTGAGAACGATAATCATATAGAGTTACATAACCTTAAATTGTATTGGTCTCATCATTTATTCTGGCCAGTGTTGGCTAGGTCATCGGCCAGGTCAGAGATACCGGCTTGAGGATTTTTGTCATTCGCAACGCCATCTATAACTCAATAAGTTGCTTAGCCAGCCATAAGCCAATCGCTCGATAAAACTACACGTAGTCGCATAACCTCACTTTGTCATTTGTGACCGAGATCGGGTTGGCAGTGACTAGCCAAGGGGTCATATCCACATTTAGCCAGTGTTGACTAGGTTATGGCGAGATACCCACTTGAGAATGTTTTCCATTTGCAACGTCATCTGAAATTCAAGTGGGCTATCCAGCAATGAGTCATTCCATGGAGACTACGTGCAGGGGACCAAACTTCAATGGAGAGACATCGAAAACAGCGTAGGCGAAAATACGAATAATAAACGTGGCGCGTCGATCGAACAGTCCAATAAATATGGTAATATATCGGTTGACGAGGTGAAAAGTGATTGGACGAGGTTCTAACCTTTCTATAGACCGAGCGTGAAAGTATGTTATTTGGGACGACTTTATTTATTATGATACACGCGAGAATTTGACGTGAAAAATCCATTTCAATAGCGAAAAAGGTGAGCCTTGTTTTACATATTTTCAATTGTAGGATTGCATCTCGATTTGTAGCATACGATTTCTAGAATGAAGAACTTAAGAACATGGCTCAAACGCCGAGTCGATAAAAACCCTACTGCCAAGTTCTCTGACACACAGATCATATTTCGGGCAAACGAAGAGAAAGACGTTCGTCGTTCGACAGAGCTGAAGGTATTTCTTTTCTTTTTTTCACAAAATCAACCGTTTAAGAGAACACCGGGAATCTGCAAATCAGCTATCTCTCTCGCACTCATGGCCGCTGGATCGGTGTGACATATGGCCCTAAGAATGTTTTCACCTGCAACGCCATCTGAAACTCAGCTACGGTCGTACATATATACAGGCCTGGGCACTCCCGTATTTTCGGTATACCCCTAAGCATGCCTCTATCTGACGCGTCTCTTTGCGGGACTGGCAGCAACTGCGTGAAGTGCTGCGTTTTCAGAGATATGTGCAACAGACATCGGTGTATGCGCGCATGCACATTGTCTTCCCCTTCACGTGGCCGTAGTGAAAAATGAATACTTCCTAAATAATGAGTCGAACACATAAACTAAAAGCATAAACCGAAAATATGAGCGATGAGCCATTAGTTAATGATAAGCATCGTCTTTGACATGGATAGACCGACTTAAGTATCGCTCAATCCAATTATATTTTTTGTCGTTTACGGGAAGGAAGTGCATTCGAAATTGACGCGTAAACTATATTTTGGGTAAATATTCGAAAGCGGGGCTCTTGCTAGAATCAAGCTAATTTTTATTTAAATGGTTCAATATATATATATATATAAGAAACCCAAACAATTGCAGACAAACACCAAAAAAAATTAGAAAAAAAATCAACCTCATTCGAAAATCGTCGGCATGCTCCGCACAGGGAAATGTAAATTTGTACGTTGCTAATTAAATTGTCTATTTATTTCTGGCGTTAAGGCAGGATTCTACTTTGAAACCATGAAAAAAACGCTATTTTCGTGAATTTTTTCTGAGAATACTATTAAAGATATCGATATGGGGTTTAAACTGTTCAATAAATACACTCTTTAAGTACATAAAAAAAAAATTTTAAATGTATTTTATTCATTTTTTGTACACGTAAAATATGTTTAAAGCCAACGCCTCGAAAAGCAGGTACCGTTGCCGTGGTCGTGAAATCTTCCCGACGGATGGTCTGAAACAAAAAAATCAAATAGTTTCATGTTCAGTATGTCTTCAGGAACCGACCTAACTAGAATATTTTATATACGTGCAAAATTAACAAAATGGCGGCTAAAATACGAAGAAAAAAAAATGCGTTTTGGTTGGGTCTTTTTTGCAATAAAAAAATAGTTCTAATCAAAATTTTAAGTTGATTGTAGTTAGGTCGGTTGGTACACACATATAGAATATGTGTTCCAAATTTCATAAGGATCGGTTCAGTACTTTTTGAGTTATCACGACCACGCTACTTGAAAATGTCGTATCGAGAAAAACGCGTTTAAAGTTTTGGTGAGTGATAAATCGTAGAAAAAATTATCTTACCCTCAATCAGCGATGCCTGGGCCATATAATATGCCTTCGACGTGTTCCAGGTGGGTGTTTTCATCCAATTTAGCCGTTTTTTTTTTTAATTCTGCCCTCCTTAGAAGCCTCAGTCGAGCGGCGGTTCGCTCGAACGATGCGATGTTGGTCGCGCATAGTGGCAAACTGCATGACGGTTGGGCCGATTGTAATGCCCATGACTTCCATTATTTTTAAAACTGGGCTGAATCCTTCATTAACAACGCAGGCAGCAGTGAGGCACGCAATTTTGACGATTTTTGTGCCATTAAAGACATGTTTCGGTGCCATAGCCCAAACTGTAGAGTTGAAACATTCGTTGTTATTTTGAGTGTTTCCACCCAAACATCTCTCCAGTAATTCCGTTTTTGTTAGATCTTCGTAGATTGGCTTCAGCACCTCTTGTACGTCACTAGCAAGAGCAGGAGGATGCTTATAATTTTTTAAAGCGTTGTTTGCTTCGGCCTTCTTATACTTGCACCAGGCGGGTCACAATAGCGCGCTCAGGTAGGTGCGTTCGAAAGGCGAAAAAGATAGTTAGACTGCTTGGAACTTTATAAAATTTTGACCGAACATTCTTGAACATATTTACTTTCGAAAAATGTAAAAAAAAAAAAAAATTTTTTTCAAAGTTTCAAAGTAGAATCCTGCCTTAATGCCTTCACCCACTTAGCACGCAACACTTCATCATTGGGACTTTTAAATAATGAGACGTGCTCCGGTGTATTTATGTATCCACTTCTGCATCCCGGAATCATGCACGGCTTCGGCATCGCAATAAACAGACACTTTGTCTATTTTTATTCCCTATTGAATATAAACGGTGGCTACGATACACTCGAAATCAACCCGCCAAACCGAGGTTAGGCCATAACGTATATGTGACTGTCGCCACAACTACGCGTATGCCATGCCCCGTAAACGCGGTATAAACAAAAGTGCCTCCTCTTCACTACCGCCGCGGTGGAATGCGCAAAGAATCACTTAGAGACACGCATTTTTGGACAGAATGCTCAGACCTGTATATACGACTGTGAACTCAACTTAGCTAGCCAGCCATAAGTCATTCGCTAGATGATAGTACGCGTGTCACATAACCTTACTTTGTCGTTTTTAACCGTAGATGACTAGTCCAGTACGGCGTAATTACTAGCAGGTGGCATTTCTAATGTACCGCAGCGACATCTATAGTAAGAATCGATTGGGCAGTCAATAGATACGAGCCCGATAACAAAACATTTTCAATATTACTAGCTCTTAGCGAGACAGCCACTCGTCAGTTCGTATGAGCTCAACTGGGTGAGCCAGTTACTAGGTCGTACTGAGTTACGACCTAACAACTCCTAGGCTGGCACAATTTCGACTCGGGTATTGATTAACAGAATTCGAGCGGCAGGACTTATTAGGACATGATAGAATTCCGCAATCTTGCTAACGACCGACAAATTGACTTGTTAGAGCACAATATTTCTATCTTTAACCAAACACGAATTCTCCTACTTCATACATCCTATATGACGAATAAAGAAAAACTCCGAGTTCGTCACAGTAAACATTGCTGTTAAAAGTGTGCTCAATTCGCCAAACGCCACACGCGATAATGTTGCACAGTACGTACTCGTACTATAATTTACCTTTTCAAGTTAACTCGCGAGGTGTCCATTTTGGGAAGAATTTATGTCGCTCTGAATTTTTTTAAGTGATTGTGCTCAAAACTTGCTCAGCTGACGATGTGAGCAAGGTTTTTTTCTTACACAGAACTATACCCATGAGTGAATTTGCGTTCCAATCATCAGTGGATCAGTACCGTGAGTCTATTTGTCATTTAATTTTGGTTTTCTCTAGTGGAAGCTTAGTGTATACAGAAAACTGGCTTACACCCTCTAGTCTGTAGAAGAAATAGTTCTGACTGCTTCTTCGATAAATAGCATAAAATCTGGCAGCCATGAGCTATGCACTTAATAATCATCAGCGGATGCACAAAGACACCACAGTGAAGATACTTTGAAGATACTTTGAAGTGAAGATGACGATTTTTAGGCGGTAAAGAAATCAAGAAGAAAAGACCAGGAAGTCGAAAAAATACCACAGTCCCCAATCGCATCGACGCACCTACCCTAGGAGTTAGGCCGAGTTCACACTATGCGGTTCTACCGGAACGTTTTTGCCGCATCTATAGTGTATGCATAGTTTAAAACTTATATTACACTATAGATCTGGCAAAAACGCTTCGGTAGAACGGCATAGTGTGGACCCGACCTTAACTTCTCCACCCTGCCGAGTGAGTGCAGCGAGGCAGCGACTTTGATAGAACTTCCCGATGCATGCAGCGATGGCACGCAAACAATGTTGGTGCTGCATATTCCGCTAATTAGATAAACAACGTGAATCAGACTTACCCTATAACGACGGAGGCAAATGGCCATACGGTCTGCTATGCAGAAACTGGAAAATCTCGTATTCATGGATCGGAAAAATTTAAATTACGTCCGGGTGACCTATTCGGACTAGGAGTAACGTAAACAAATGAAAACACGATACATCAGTGAGCACTCAACGATTCTTTTTGCAAAGAATGCGCCATGTGCAGTGCTGATGTCTGCCAAGTGTGACTCAACAACACATGACAACTAGCTAAGGATAAAGCTATATGAGTAACATGCAACGATAATTCAGCCGAACGCGGAATTTCACAGCACCCAAGCATGACGGATTTTGCAGAAACATTTAATCTGATCAACAAAGACTTCCAGACTAAGAACTAAGAGCTTGGTTCGATTTAGCGGGACTAAGCTGAAATAAGCCAAACTGCTAACGAAGACTTTCAGGTAAGGACTAAAGAGATTGTTTGAGTTTAGCCGAACTAAACCCAAACAGCCATCGAAGGATACATGCTGCAATTTATCCTTTTGTTGCCGAAACTGTACAAAAAGTGTTAACTTTCGTAACTTACGCGAGTGCGACATTTTATTAGGATTTAGGGGTGGACAACACGTTAAAAAATATCGATACATATCGTATCGATATAGACAAAAGTATTGATATTATCGCGCCGAAAATATCGATATACTGATATATCGGTTGATATTTCCAATATCGGTGGTTATTACAAAAATGTTGATCAAAAATACAAAAAATATCAACTAATATTTACAACTAAGTTCTCATTCCAAGTAAAAAGCAATATAATACGCACAACGTATGAAAACGATATTTATTTGAAATAATGAAAAGTAAAACACAAAATTATTCCAACCAATATTCGTCAGAAATAGACGTTAAGAAAACTCTTTGCTTCACGTGTCAGCCCTGTCAGCCTACTTCTGTTATCCGGTACCAGTACGTTGATTGTGGAAGCCTCTCTTTCAGAAGAAACAGAAGAGACTTGGCATATCATATATTTTTGCGCGGCTTCCGGCAAAACCGGCGTGAAATGCCGACTATCGACCCACAACTTTACAGGATCAGATTTTAGTCCTAAATGTGGTTGGTCCAGGTATTACTTGAGCTCATTAGGCACAGAGCCAGAGCTTGGAATTTCTTGAACAATTGAGCTTTGGGATAAAATTTTTTCGTGCCTAAAAGAAATTAAAGAACCGTCAGAGTCTTCCTACTACACAGGGTGGATCAATAACTATTAGCACCTTGGATATCTTCGAAACTATAAGGTTCACAGAACTATTTGCTGAAATGAAATTGCACAGTACGAAAGGGGCCATCCGATAGCGATAATATGTTTTCTTAGGTGGAGGTACTTCGGACATTTGAAGATCAACTCCATTTTTTTAAATGAATCGGTGTTTTTTTTCTGTATCATGAAACAGGGGCTTAAAACGAGTTCAACGACTTATAACATAAGGTCATTGAAGGTCATAGATAGTATAGAAAGGCGATAATACTTACAGTTTCGGTAGTAAATAAAATTACTACGTTTATAGTAAGTGTTCGAAATGACGACCATCAATATCAATGCTTACGTTATTATGAACGTTTACACATTTCTTAGACAGGTACTGAAAGTACAGAAAGGCGATAATACTTATGGTTTACTGAACTGAAAATAAACACTGTTTCAGGGACACTTTGATAAGTTTGCAGGATAAGATAAACATGATAAGATTAGTATCGATCAATCGGTCAACCGAGTACAATGTATCCCTTTGAAAAGCAAGTCGATATGCTTCTTATTTATGGCAAATGCCAACAAAATTCAGTAAGGGCAGAAACCTTGTATGGTGAACGATATCCACATCGGTCTCAGCCCTTGCATCAAACATTTAAAAATGTGTAGGATAAACTTAGGCAAGCCAGTAGTTTAAGTGTCTGTTGTAGTGTACGCCAGAAACGCGTAACAAATGAAGAAATGGAAATCGGTGTGCTCGCAAGTGTGTCTCGAGATCCTCACATTAGGTCGCGACAAATTGAAAGTGAACCTGGCATTAGCAGGAGCAGCGTACTTCGCATTTTGCACCGTCACAAATTTCACCCGTACCATATTATTCGTCACCAAGAATAGCATGGAAACGACTTCATGTATCGCGTAGAATTTTGTCGAATGTTTCAACGTCAGATCGAAAACAATGAGTCATTTCTTAATACCTTTTTTGTTTACTGATGAGGCAACATTCACAAATCATGGGAACGTTAATTTGCATAACATGCATTTATAGGCAACGGAAAATGCACATTGGCGGCGGCAGGTTGAACACCAGAGACAATGGTCTGCGAATGTATGGTGCGGAATCATCGGTGCTAAAATTATTGGTCCTTTTTTTATAAATGGAAATTTGAATGGCAACGTCTACAGTAATTGCATCAAAGATACTTTGGGTCTTTTGCTCAAAGAGTTGCCTTCACTTACACAACAAACTATGTGGTATCGACTTGACGGACGTCCAGCACATTATTCGTTGATTGCACGAAGCAACTCGACGAAAAATTTCGAAATCGTTGGATTGGACGCGGCGGTACAATATCTTGGCCAGCTGGTTCCCCAGACCTAACAAGTTTAGACTTCTTCCAATGGGGAACATTGAAAGATAAAGTGTTAAAAGAAGTATCAATTACACTTGAGGACATGCAACAAAGAATTATTACAGCCTGTGCATCAATAAGTTCTGACGCTGTAAAACTTGCAAGTCAATCAATCGAATAAAGAATCCAATGTTGCATTAATACTGATGATCGTAATTTCGAACACTTACTATAAACGTAGTAATTTTATTTTCTACCGAAACTGTAAGTATTATCGCCTTTTTGTACTTCCTATGACCTTCAATGACCCTATGTTATAGACCGTTGAACACGTTTTAAGCTCCTCTTCCATGATACAGAAAAAAAACATACCGATCCATTAAAAAGAATGGAGTTGACCTTTAAATGTCCGAAGTACCTCCACCTGCAAAAAAAACTATTATCGCTATCGGATAGCCCCTTTCGTACTGTCCAATTTCATTTCAGCAAATATTTCTGTGAACCTTATAGTTTCGAAGATATTCAAGGTGCTAATAGTTATTGATCCACCCTGTATGTAGCCTTCCTGTGCTATATGTAGATATGAGTTCAGGAGACAGTTGTTCCCTTCGCCTATGTTCTGAGCGAGTGTCATTGCTTATCTTGGATTATGCAGCTGACACGGCAGGTGGATAATCAAAATGGATACGCTTAAACGGGGAATCCAATATGGCAAATATTGCAAAAAAGGTGTTGCGTTCTAAAAGAGCTAGTCGATCTAAGATTCCTTTGAATAAAGAATTTTTCACCGACACTCCTAAATTGCTTGAAGGGGTTGCTTGATCCATTTCTTGTCGAAGTAAATTGGTAATAGAAATGGCTAAGCTAGCAGTCACATAGTTTGCACCACTGATCTCTTCAGTGGCTTGTTTGAAAGGGTCAAGAAGGGCAACAATGTCTTTTATCACGTTAAGCTGCGATATTGGAACCATGCCGTCCGTATTTCGGTTCGACTAACTTCTTGTAGCCAAGACTTTTGCTACAACTGCTGATAATTAAATAAATCTTTCCACCATGTCAAGGCAGGAGTTCCATCTTGTGTTGACAGCTTGAATCAAAGTCAAGACTTCTCCTTTTTTCCAGATGCTTCCTGCTCGTATTTTAATAGGTCCATAGCATTTACCCATTGCTTAAAATACGTCACAATGCTCTTGACGTGGTTTGCAAGAGCTGAAAACATCTGATTTTCTTTTAACACTCCATCGACTATTAGATTCAGTACATGCGCCATACAAGGAATTCTCTTCTCATCTCCTAAAAACAATCGTACCGCTGCCATTATGTTTGCACCGCCATCGGTAGTAACAAATACGATTTTATTTTTGTCTATGTCAAACTCTTCACAAATTTCATCCCAACATCTTTTGACGTACTGTCATGTATGTGCCAGAAAAATACTACGTATCATGTAACAATATTTGTTATAATTATAACCTAAAAGCTGCTATTTATTGATATTGAGCTACGTTCAGTTAATCGAATTATTGAGAGAGTATGTGTTTATTAAACACAAACATACCTGAGGCAGTCTTTGCATTGATAGACTTCGGTTTCGAAGTACAGAAGATCCACCTACGTTGGCAAGCAAGTGAATCGCTAATACTAAGAAACTCCTTATTGAATGGGTAAGATTTAGTATGTCACTTGTAAATCAGACGAACTTCGCTTCATTGAGAGTTTGTTTAAAAACGGACTTTGTTGTGTTATATCGTCTCTCGCCTAAGTGTGATATCTAGATATTGGAAATAAATACAAGTATCAGTTCTAGAACAGTGGTATATTTATATAGTACATTATAAAAATTACGAACATAATGTGCATACAATTCTAATGAAATTAAGAAAATAAAACTTAAAAACCTTTTTCCTAGATGGGTGCTTATAGAGAGGGAATGCTGTGCGCATGAATTTGTTCATACCAACGTTTTCCATGCATGAGAAGGGTAAACTATCCTTACAGATCATATAGATCAAGGCTTGTGTAATGTCACAATGCTTCCGAAACATTAAAAAAAGCTGGTTAGAAGTACTTACTTAAAATTATCATTGAATAACAAAGTCAAGGGAAAAGTGAATAAATTAGTGATATTAAAACTATTGACATTTTTACAACTTACAATTAGTAAGGGTACTTGTGATATTTTATATTTGACACTATGATTTATGGATTTTAACAGAACCCCAATACAATAATAGAATTCTAGAATTTTAATTACGTATCAAAGTGGATATTATCGACAAATGTATACTTCAACCACACAAACTCTGACCGTGCCTTCATAGCTTGCACTTCTCTCCAAACAATCTTTTAGGGTCGGTTGCTTTCGTTTTTTTGCATCGGAAGTTTCTTGAGTCGCAATCACCACCTTAGAATTGGTTGTAATTTGTTCAGCATCATTATTATTTCACGATGCAACCTAAAATACCAATTCAAGGAATAAAGGCCAGTTCATAGTTTACACGTAATTTATAAATAACATAATAATACTTTCGTATCATCATTATGTTTATATAGTACTTACATCATCAACCCTAGAATCATGCATGAGTTCCATCATTAAACTATTTGAAGATACTACTTGAATTGAATCGACATTGTCTTTAGCAGAAGCCGGTCGTGTGATTGTTGATGTTAATAGAGTTAGTAATGGCGTTGTGATTGTTGATGTTAATAGAGTTAGTAATGGCGATACGGATTTTGCTATTTTCGCCAATTGCAAGAAGGTGAAATGATGGTTAATTTTCAGATGAGTAACGAAATTGGTCGTATTTCCGCCGGTTTTATAGGCTTTGCCACACAAGTTGCAGAACACAGGTTCGGAGTCGCCTTTTTTTAAAGAAATTCCAGACAGCAGGGAACGTTATTTTGGAATAACAAACAAAGGCGTAACCAAAAACTGTTTTAGAACTTCCAAAAAAGAAAACGTTAACGGTCACATTACGCGTACATCATCACATCAAACTAGTGTTACCAACTGTCACATTAAGCGCGGACACTATGATTCAGGCCAGCGTAGCCAATTGCTCGACTGGCTACTCGCTAAATGCGACTTTCAGAACCACCAGAAAACTACTAAATAATATCGATATTCTTTCTTTAATTAATCACTACAAAGTCCATAAATCCACTTTCAATGTATTATATTTTTCGAAGTATTAAAATATATGTGTGTAGGTAAAAGTATGGCTTAATTTCCTGGAAATAAAATAATTTGTCACTATGTACTTGGTTTAAAATAATGAGGATAATACTATTCATTAGTTAGTCACTTGTAATAATCGGTAGTAATATCGACAAAAAAACGAAATAACCAGAGGCTGAATCCGAATATCAAATTTTTTGCCGAAAAACATCTCTGATGTGCTTCTCCGGACTCGGGGCACCGGTATATGTTCGCCACTGATATTACGAAGATGTTCAGACAAATTCAGGTACATCAAGACGATTAGGACCTGCAACGGATTCTCTGGGCGGACTTTCAAATTAACTCGGTCCCAAAATAATTGGATTGGCTTAGCAACCACGAACGGACCATTCTCTCGGCGGTAACTCAGCTCTATGATCCGTTGGGATTTCTCGCTCCGGTAGTCATTTGGGTAAAGTTGCTCCTATAAGAACTCTTGTTCGATAATCTCGGAGGAGACGATCTCTTCGCACCTCGACTCACTCAGCAATGGGAAACGCTTAGAGCGCAGCTTACGGATCTGGCTAAACTCACCAGTCCTCGATGGTTGAATCTCGTTCCCTCATCTTTGGTGGAAATTCATAGATACTCGGAAGCTTCTTAACTCGCGATGGCTGCAGTAGTGTACTTCAAGATCTGCAACTCCTGCTCGGCTTCGTCAGTCACCTTGCTCTGTACGAAGACGAAAAGGGCTCCCTGCCAGCGACTCACCATTCCCCGGTTGGAATTATTAGCAGCCATGCTGCTGGCTCGGCTCGCGCATCATATCCAATATACAATTGAACTGATGGACGAGCCGACGTATCTTCGGACGGACTCCTCGGTCATACTCACGTGGAACAAGAGTCATCCCTCACGGTGGAAGGGTTATGTGTGGAGTCGAGTAACACTCATTAACGAATTCGTCCCTCAGGGTGAATGGCGTTTCGTACCGGGAAGGGAAAACCTGCCGGATTGTGCCACCCGTGGTCTCACCGATGCTCGACTACTCAACCGTCCTCTCTGGTGGGCAGCTCTGCTATGGGTCCGCAGTCAGCGGACCATTGGCCTACCATCTCTTCATCCTTGGACTCGACGGCGGATCGCGAAGAGCGGCCTGGTTTATTGCTCAACGTCTGCACCAAGGTTCTGCCTGCTCTCGGGGGTCAGCCTGCTCGCTGGTGAAGTCTACGCAAGGTACTTAGAATCACGGCTATCTATTTTCGGGCAGGTGCGCCGGAGATCTCGAACAAGCACTATTGAGTCCGCATTTTCCATTTAGCCCCCGTTCTTAACTGACGTACAAGTTCTCTCAACCGGCTCATCTCTTTCGAGAACTCATCTACGCACTCATTGTTAATCGGCACAGGATTCTCCGTGTCGGCTGATTATCAAGGCGACTTCGAAGAACTTACAACTCTTCGAAATAAGAGGCAGTACTCAGCCACGACCCTTGGACTCACAACTCACCCGCTCGGTAGACCTCACCGACTACGGCAGGCTTCATTGTATCGTTCTTATTAAGAGTGGCAACTCCGTTGCCGCAGCGAGCGAAATGTTGCGAAAATATATCGGCACATTTGAAAAGAGCGGTCAAATTCTCGTGGTTGACTGTGTTGGCGGGCGCACACGACCACGCGCGTCGTGTCAGAGCAAGATCTCTTGCCCACGGCGGCTTTTACGTGACCTCCGTGGACGAAGGAGCTCTCTAAGGCTACTTGCATGCTTGCCGTGGCCATTATCTTCACGTCTCTCCGAGTTAAGAGCTTATGTACACCTAGGTAGGTAAAAAAAAGTTCGATTTTTCAACAAGGTGCTCATTCAAAAGTACTATCCTTTGAGTGCCTACCATAAATATGTCATAAGGAAATTCGCAGTAATGACGAAGTTATAGCGTTTTATAATTGACCGAGTGAGCAACGACTAATGGTTGGGGCGCAGGTGTAAAGGGTACTCGAAACTTTGAATGCGTTTTACTCAGAACATTGTTTTCAAAATCGGTATCAGAAATATCTCCGCAACTGCTGGACCGATCGAAATCAAGTTTTGCACAGTTATGCTTCACACAATAATCTAGTACTTATCGAGCCGTTTTTTCGATACCTGGCATAGTTTTTTCTTTTTCATTAGACGAACTAAACAATTTTGGGGCGAAAAATCGCCGTTTTATTCCAATGACTGCCAATACCTGAAAAATTAAATTTTGAAATTCCGGCTCGATAAGTACTAGTTTTAACTATCTTTTTTTTATTGGTTCGTTCCAGCCGTACAGAATCTTTTCCCTTTTTACGAGCCCCAATTCGCCTCAACTTCGTTCTTACCTCCCATTCCACATATCCATACCCCCTTCCTTATTCCACAACTCTCCCCTTACGTCCTGTCCCCCACCTTGCGGCCGTAGCTGACTTCCCCCTCTGTATCCTATTCACCATGACTTGTTCAATAAAATTCAGTTTTATCCACGAAAAAATTCTTAAACATATCCATACTTTTAGCCGTCTCAAGTGTATGTAAGCCCTTAACGATTGCTCTCAGCGTATTGGTTGTTATCTGGACTTGACGACCGTTTTTCATTCGCAACGTCATCTATAACTCAAGGTGCTTAGCCAGCCATGAGCCAATCGCTTGATGGTACTACACGTAGTCCCATAACCTTATCTTCTCATTTGTGACCAAGATCGGCTGAACAGTGACTAGTCAAGGGCTCGATAACAAAACATTCAGAATATTATTAGCTCAGTAGCAAAATAGGTAGTAATAATGCGAAATTCACATCCGATTTCGCGTGATCCACATATCTGTTTTTCAGGTTTTCGTTTTTCATTAATATTTTATTTTCGAAATACTTGTAATTATCGTATTATCATATTATTATTATCCCTCATACTCAATATTCTCTCGTACCAACATTTACTTGCTTGAATAATAAATTATAACTGAATTCAAAATTCAATCCGTAACTGAATTCAATAATAATAAATTATAATATTTATGTCGTTCCGACAAAGTATTGTATTCATTGCTGCGTACTACCATATATTTTAACAAAATAATGACCTAAAATAATACTGGTCGCAAGTCGGGCCATTATCGAAGCACTGTGGATAATGGACTGGACCAACATCGGTACGATATTAGCTAGAACTTGGACCAACGTTGGCACAAGCGTCGGTCTGTTTTGATACCAACACTGGCACAATTTTGGCTGAAACTTGGACTGACCTTGGCACGAGCGTCAGAACCAATGCTGATATGATATTGGATGTTACTTGGACCAACCTTGGTACTAGTGTCGGGCCCGTTTCAAGACCAATGTCGGTATGATATCGGTGGCCAGTCTTGGTCCGAGTACATCATTTCGATAATGGTACATTAATGAACCCATACTCATGTCAGAGAATGGGCATCCATAGAGTAGAGGTGGTGCAGTACCGTTTTAGTGTTGAACCAGTTGTAAATGTTTTCATGGGAACATGCTGCTTTTAGCATTCATGATTGTACCAGGTCATTTGCGCAAGCATCTCAGAATATACGGGAATGCATAACTCGTGCAAATAATTCGATAAAAGAGTATCGTCGACGAAATTATGCCACTACATTCCAATATGCTTACACTAGTCTACTAAAAACGTCCAGTCTGAAATCTAATAAATCTGTATTTATTCTGACGAATAAAAGCAAACGGAAATAAAAATAAAAAATCATTAGGACAACTTCATAAGACATGAAAACATTTTTGTTACCGATAGGGCAAGAATTTTTAAGGTTTGCTCAGTTGTATTTCTTATGATGCATTGGGGAATCATTTTTAAAACACATTTCTTATGCATGCAGGGTGGAATAATTTTTAGAAATGTTTTCAAACATCCGGGATAGGAACAATTAAAAATAGGAAAACTATCAATATGAAGAAAATCCGCCAAGTTCTTTTGTCAAATACAAAAGCAAGATAGATCAAAACTACTTCCAGTTATATTGTTTTAATTGAAAGTTCAACAACTTTGAATGGAATAGCATATGTTGACGTAGAAAGAATCCATCAAATGTCATCGGACTGTTTCGTCACTCTTGATCTGGAATTTGTGGTACCGCTATCGTTGAAGCTCAAGCTTTACCCACTTATTGGCCATCCCAGGAAACATTTATCACTGTGAGATGGCAGCATCATCCATTTATCACGCTGCTCGAAACGGGCAGTCCTTTGCAAATCCACAAACGCGATTTTCAACCAACTCGAATAAGTATCAACTGTTCCCTTCATACTTGAATCCAATCTCCTACTGCCTACCAAGAGGAAAAATGACGTTATACGTATGAAAAATAAAACGATAATTATTCATGGTCATTGTTTGAATGAATGCCTAAGGACGTCTTCCAGCTATTACAGAAAATGTACATTCTAATTGGGCGCTACTATGGACATTATTACCAATTACCCATATTCTGCATTATTTTTCTCGTTTCTACGCGAAAATCTTGAAAACTTCTTCCACTTTTTCGATCAAGAGATTTTCATTAATCGCGGATTTGAAATTCAATATCATTAGAATTACGCGGGACACTATCATTAATGATTCTACCTACATTTATTCCGACGGAAATGACGTTATCGAATTGTCATGATGAAGGAACGGCAACACTCTTTTACTGCATACCCCGCGCTTTACCTACCTTTAACATAAAAACGGATGTTTTTAAAGCCAATTAATTATAACTTTTCCATACAAGGTGTAGCGAGAATTTATCCGTTATTGTTTCTGCTTTCCACGATTGCGACGAGAATAAGTGCTGTGGCTGGGGGCATTTTTCTTTTAGTTTCTAAACCCGGTGCCACCAAAGGCGTCGTGTCATCTTGCTCTTACCTTATCGGCTAGTCCACTATGATAAATGTGCAGCAGTGCGACCCAGGTGCGAATACCGGTATTGCGCCATAGTTACCAATACGGTCCCGAGTTGTGCGAGTACTGGCGACAGACTCTCAATTGGCGGTACTGCCCCGGTATTGGAAACCGAACGTATCGGTACCGTCCCAGTCCGGGTTACTGAGTCTTGGGTGAAGGACGGGCCCAGTAATGGTCAACTATTTTATCAGTACGGTGCCAGTTCTTGTTACTAAGTATGGTTGAATCTCGGCTGGAAGTAATTCGCCAGCACTGCCAACTAAACGTATCAGTGCCGTGCCAGTCTTAGCTACCTAGTCTTGGGTGTACTACCCCAGTTTCAGTAAACAATTTTATCAGCACGGTGCCGGTCCTGGTAACCAAAGCTGGTTAGATGCACTGCCCTAGCACTGGCAACTAAAAATATCAGTACCGTGCCAGTCTCGATTACCGATTCTTGGGTTAAGTACTGCCCCAGTATTGGTAAACAATTTTATTAGTACAGTGCCAGTCTTGATAACTAAGGTTGGTTGAGTCTCGGCTGGAAGGACTGCCCCAGCATTGGCAACAGTACCATGCCAGTATTGGTTATCGAGTCTTGGGTTAAGTACTGCCCCAGTATTGGTAAACAATTTTATTAGTACAGTCCCAGTCTTGGTAACCAAGGTTGGTTGAGTCTCGGCTGGAAGTACTGCCCCCGCATTCTCAACAGTACCATGCCAGTATTGGTGACCGAGTCTTGGGTTAAGTACAGCCCCAGTACTGGCAAACAATTTTGTTAGTACAGTGCCAGTCTTGGTAACCAACGTTGGTTGAGTCCCGACTGGAAGTACTGCCCCAACATTGGCACAGTACCATGCCAGCGTTAGTTACCGAGTCTTAGGTTAAGTACTGCCCCAGTATTGGTAAACTCTGTGTGCTGGGCCGACATATGATTACATATCATTGGCGTACCGACTATTTAATCTCACATATATATATTGGAAATATTTATTCACAATATGTTCTTTACTCAATCATTCGAGATGCAAGAGTGTTGCGGCATATCTACTTCCTTCAATCCATAATAGTATACATTTGTCATAAGCGGTGCGATGATCTAGTGATGGTCTAAGCGATGGATAGCATGCTTGCCACTAAACAGAAAACTTGCCACTGGCCACGACATTTCGCGGCGAAATAAGAAATAAGACTAGTGCCACGACTGGGAGGGCGAACTTGATAACCGCCTGAATTGGTATAGGTGTTCCACAATTTCCCTGTACCCCGGACAGATATGTCATGGTGAATACGATACAGAGGGGGAAGTCGGTTGCGGCCGCAGATGGGGGAAGCCGGTTGCGGCCGCAGGTGGGGGAAGTCGGTTGTTGCCGCAGGGGGGGGGGGGGTTGGTTGAATTGGAGGTAGACGGAGGAGTAATTGCAGAACAGGCGATATATAAGGCGGAGGTAGTGGAATGGGAGGTGGAAAGTTGATGCGGATTGGGGCTCGTTGAAAGGGGAAGACCCTGTACGGCTGGAACAAATCCAATTAAAAAAAAGTTTCGTTGAAGAAATTCGGCGTCCTATTTTATAAATGTAAATAAATGTATAAACATGTACCGGCAAAGTACTGATTTAGGGTTTGTCTCAAAACTAGCAATAATGTCTGGCCCAAAATTGGGCACGTATTCTGAGCCAATACCCGTAAACAGTGTCGGGCCGATTCGCGGCAACATAAGTTGGACCGGTGTTAACAAACCAAAGTTGTATCAATACTGATTTGGACTTGGGCAAGGCTTGGCCCTTGGTATCCTGCCAGTACTGGCAGCTCTGACATCAGTACTGAGCCAAGACTAAGCCAAGTTTCCAGTCTATACACGGGCTTGTACCGGCAAAGTCCTGATTTCGGGTTCGGCTTGAGATTTAGAATATCTAGCCCAAAACTGGGTACTTATCCTAAGCCAATACCCGTAAACAGTGTCGGGCCGATTCACGGCACCATAAGTTGGACCGGTGTTAACAAGCCAAAGTTGTCTCAATACTGATTTTGATTTGGGCAAGGCTTAGCCCTTGGTAGCCTGCCAGTATTGGCAGTTCTCGCATCAGTACAGTGCCAATACCAAGCCAGTTTGCAATACGTACATGGGGAGGTGTGAATTGAAGAAAAAAACTTGGGAATCATAATGGCGATAACAATACAAAAAGCGAATAAGCGATAGAGGATTGTAAGGATTATTGGAGATTCCGTTGTAACACCCGCGTCTTGAAATACAGAATGACGAAGTCAATTAAAACAATTGCTGTGAGGATTGGTAAGGGAACACAAGTAGCTACAAAACGGTTGGACTATTCCGAAAGAGAAGACCGAGCAGTTGATTTAATTATGACGACAGTCGATCGGAATCCCACAATCAAACTTTAAATACACCAGTTCGAAAAGGATAGGGAAACCCTCTGCTCTCAAAAGGATATTGCGCTCAAATTTGTGAACGGGGAAAAATGGTAGAACTGAAAGGAAATAAACGGATCCGAGCGGAAGAGAATAGAGTACACAACATTTTGTAGGGAATGTAGGTATACTTATAGAGTCGTCTAACACATTTCATCATTCACAGAAGGAGGGCAAGAATTCTTATGCGAAAACTAATGCAGCTAATGGGGTCGTTTCATGTACCGTGTCAATTAGGATTCAGGGAGATTATTAGCAATTTGAAATTAACACCGAATTCGAAATACCATCATTATCAATCCGTATAATTTGGAATCGCTATATGGCGATAATTGGAAATGAAGGTCCCGGGCGGGAAATATTCCGGGGATTTTGAGAGCGTGGTGAAAACTCATTAGCAACACTAAATTAATCCGAAAAAAAAAACATTTTAATAACAATCGGTTATGTTTATCCGATAAACCCACGGCCTATCGACTAAGGCTATTGCACATAACCATCACTGCCAGCATCAGTGCAAGACCGATAGCCGTTTTGCAGACTCTGAGACTTCGCTTAAACAGCCGACGCTGAATCTGGAAAGAAACACCTTCCATTCTGTAACAAGGCGAACAAATTGTACGTCGTCGTGTGTTCGAAACATAATCCGTCGCAGAGAAAGCCTTTCCCGCAGGGTCTCCAGCGTCCGAACGTGTGATCCGTCGTGTTGAGAGAATATTTTTTTTTAAATGGGCCGGCAAAGTTTTGATTTTTGACGTTAGCCCGACCGTTTTTTGGTTTCTCTTCAAGTCGAATACTAGGTGCGCAACTAAGTCCCCGGGTTTCACACATGGATAGCGCTAGCGACACATGTAGTCGGCATACAGGTCTGAAATTGGGTGCCTTTATAGCTTGGACATCTGTTAAGAATACCCAGTCGTAATATAAATAAATATTGCAACACAACGACCTTTTTCCTAACCTGGAAAATGTCAAAGTTTGTGCCAAATAAACAGCATTTGCAGGAAGCATTGCTTTTCTGCTTCAACCTAGAAAAACAACAGCTAAAGCACGTCGGTTACTTGAGGAGGTCTACGGCGAACATATACCATCAAAAACAACGTGTGCAGATTGGTTCAAGCGGTTCAAAAGTGGCGATTTTGCGACTGGGGACAAAGAGCGCTCAGGAAGACCGCAAACATTTTCGGACGCCGATCTGCAAGCGTTATTGGATGAAGATGACACTCGAACAGAATATCAACTTGCCGAGGCATTAAATGTGACTCGGCAATATATTTCGAAACGTTTACACGCCATGGGAAAAATTCACAAGGAAGGAAAGTGGGTGTCGCATGAGTTGACTGAGAGACAAATGGAAAATCGAAGAGCCGCTTGCGAAATTTTGCTTTTGCGGCCGAACACAAGAGTTTCCTGCATCGAATTGTTACTGGCTTCGGCTTAAATCGCTTCGGAAAAAAGACACTCTGTGTTTGGTGGGACCAGAAAGGAATCGTGTACTATGAGCTGCTGGAACCGGGCGAAACTGTCAATGGGCATCGCTACCGACAACAACTAATCAATTTGAACCACGCATTGCTCGAAAAACGGCCAGAATAGGACGCGAGACATGAACTTGTGATATTGCAGCACGATAACGCTCCGTGCCATCGCAGTTCCATCGTTGAGGACACCATAAAAACCCTGAAATGGGATCTGCCACCGCACCCGCCATATTCGCCAGACCTGGCCCCTTCAGACGATCACTTGTTCCGGTCGATGGCGCATGGCTTGGGTGGGCTACGCTTGGCCAATTAAGATGCAGTACAAAATTGGATGGACGAATGGTTTCAGTCCAAAGACGCGTCTTTTTATCATCGCGGTATTTATGTATTGCCAGAGAGATGGCTAAAATGTGTAAATAGCGAGGGACAATACTTCGAATGAACCATTTTTTGTATTTGTCTTGAAATTTTTGATTTTGTATTGGTCAAAAAAATCCGGAAACTTAGTTGCGCACCTAGTATTCTAATTCAGATATAGCGAGAAGTCCTACAGGGTGCGCCAGAGAAACTTACTTATTTGAAAAAATTCCCGTGCGGTGAGTTGGGCGGGTAGAGGGGCGAGAGGGGGCGCATCTGGAGGGGGAAGTTCCCAAGTTTGTTTCTCCCTCCAGTCAGTTGCCATCATGCTCTGGTCTAGAGAGCAGCGGGCCTTCGCAGTCGAGAGCTTCTTTTCTAACGGTCACTCACTTGTTGCTACGCAACGTGCCTTCCGCGCTCGCTTTGAAATTCCTCCTCACAGACTCGTTCCTGGCCGTAATTCAATTCTGTCGTGGGTTAACTCATTTCGGGAGTGTGGAAGTGTCGCTAAACCCAGAAATAGACTTCAACGGACCATCAGAACTCCGGAAAATGTCGAAAGAGTAAGGCAGTCAGTTGTGCGTTCTCCCCGGCGTTCGGCTCGCAAACACGCAGCTGCTATGGGAATTTCTGACACCACTGTTCGACGAATTCTCCATGAAGACCTTCAATTTCATCCCTATAAATTGGCTGTTGTGCAAGAATTAACTGAACGCGATTTTGTTGCCCGTCAAAATGCATGTGAAATGCTGGTTGACAACCTGCCTGAAGACGCGGTCGTTTTTTTCAGTGACGAGGCTCACTTCCACATTTCCGGCTGCGTCAACAAGCAAAACATGCGTTATTGGTGTGGTGTAAATCCACGTGAGCTTCACCAGAAGCCACTTAATTGTGAGCGAGTTACTGTCTGGTGTGCGATGTCGGTAATGGGAATAATTGGTCCTTATTTTTTTGAAGAAAACGAACGCGCAGTTACCGTGAATGGAGCTCGTTACAGGAACATGATCGAGGAATTTTTTCTTCCAAGACTCGAAGAAATGAACGTTAGGAACGTGTGGTTTCAGCAAGATGGAGCCACAGCACACACAGCACGAGACTCAATGAATTTGCTGCGACAACATTTCCCCGACCGCCTCATCTCTCTCAGAGGCGATCTCCAATGGCCGGCACGCTCTCCAGATTTGACTCCATGCGATTTCTTTTTATGGGGTCATTTGAAATCTCTGGTTTATGTCGATCGACCACGGACCATAGCACACCTCAAGAACAACATTCGCGACGCCATTGCCAACATACCGATTGATATGCTGCAAAGAGTGGATACGAATTTCAAAAATCGACTTCATCAGTGTATGCGCAATGGGGGTCGCCATTTATTCGATGTCATTTTCAAGACTACATGAAAAAAAAATTGGGATATTGTATTCTCAAATAAAAAAAAATTTAAAACAATAATTGAAGTACTTTTGTTTTTATTGACCTTTCAAATAAGTAAGTTTCTCTGGCGCACCCTGTATGTGGTGGTAACGATTATTCCCCTATTAACCCAAACAAAGTGGAAAATAATAAATGTGAACCCTATTGCGATGCGGATATGCTCACTTAAGGGATTATGCCTGATAGTAACCGTGGAAAACAGTTCATTTGTGGCATTTTTAAAGGGGCTATATCTCCCCAGAGACCGGAGAAACTGCCAAATTCCGAATGTTTTGTGGGTAACGGTTGGTGAAAATTAACCGGATATTTTCATACAGGTACATATATATTTCGAGAATCTTTTAAAAATAATCACCAAAAAACACAGAAAGAGGAGAAAAACATGATCGCCGCCAGATGATGAAACTTTTTTCGCAACATGTAGCGGTCGACACCCTCCGGCCAGCTTAAACGGTATATCTCAAATCTAAAAACCAAATGAGTTAATTAAGTTAGCCATAAAGATGAGACGTTGACGATCGTCAATTTTCAAAGTCATTTATTTAACAACGTGGCGATGAATTGCAAATGGAGCACACAAAATCTATGAAAAAAGTCGTCATTTTAACGTAACTATTTTTTTAAAGTGAGATCGTCAACGGTGTCTCATACGGAAGGGATTAGAAGATAAACTTTCGTTTCCCTCTGGTTTGCCTACGCCTAGCGCAATAGTACGAGATGAGGATAAAAAGGTGATGTGTAAAGAGAGAGTTTAGGTTTCGTATGTTTACGCGGTTAGGAGATATAGTAACGAGTTCGACAAACGTAGCTCCCAGTGACGAGGTTCTTTTATTCTTTAATGATGCTTGACTTTCGGATTCCTCGGAACACTGTTTTGGTAATCGAGGAAAGATACAGGAAAATATATTCGGCTTACGATTACCTTACGTTGACAGAGTGGCCGTTATTCGTAGTTGGGCGAAGGGACTTCGCTCTCGGGCCAGCTGCGCTCACTCGTACAATCGATGATAAGACCGCTAGGAAGGTTGCACAACAGTGTGTGGAATTGTTTCGGTGATACTCGGACACTTCGCCTAGTTGAAAATATGAACTAGTCTCGAAAAGTTGAAGTTAGAGGATTCGACGTGGAGCAAAATGCGGTATGTATCGCGATGATGAATAAAGGCTTTCAAGTTCAAGCTACTTTTGGTGACTGACTTCGGCGGATGGTGATAGAATTCACTTCATCGAGTGGTGATGGAACACTGACCTTTTGTGGTATACTTCTTCACAAAGTAGAAATTAGGAGAGGTTTCGTTCATGAGGGAAGGAGTGCATTTCCGTGATGTATTTTCCTTATGGATCGGTTAATCGGTCGTGAGGATGTAGGGTGACTGACGTGATTGGTTGGGGTAGCGTGGACGGACGGATTTCTAGCTCATTTTGGGTCACGGTTTTGCTAAACGCAATCGCTGTTCGATTTCCGAGAATTGATCTGAACCACGTATTTTCGGTGGGTTTAGTTTTACGACCGCTGAAATATTGCGACTCGGGTAAGTTTTCCTTGAAGTGTGGATGGGGTCTCAAGATAAGGGATTATCGCTTGGTGGAGACCCTGCGTTCTTTTTCTGCTCGGGTGTTTGGGGATCTTTCAGGGCTGCACGTATATTTCTTCATATATGTGTTAAGGTAGTACTAGCGGATTGACTAATCAACAGAAAATCTATAAATGATCGAATCTGAAAACGGTAAAATATAATACATTTGGGTATAATAATAAACATGATAAAGAAAATAATTATTTGAGAAGTGTATATGATAACTGTTTATCATATTATGAACATAAAGTATTAAAATAGCATTCAGAATTGACATGAGTTGTCACAGGCCGCCATTTCATAATTCTGGCAATATCCGTGGCAACGATGTATTCAGGTGCTTTCGATAAATGTCAAGTGTGTGTTTGTCTACCGTATGTGCACGCGTGTGTTTGTAGTGTGTGTGAACTGTGCATATAGTAGAGGGAGAGCTGACAGACGCGGCTAGCGAGCGCAAAAATTTGTCGATTCAATCGATAATATCTGCTCGAAATGTCCCGTAACCTATATTTTCCACGGTACATCCGTGACCGCGACAGTTTTCTTGTTATTTATCGCTTTTCGCATAGCTCCGATCTAATCGCAAACTATTATTATTTCCGTTCCAATGTTTGATCCGCACGGATTCTCTATAAGGTGCGGGTTGACTGCATTGATTTCGTGAATTAATTACTATTGTATTTAGCCGGTAAGGCATGTAGAGTTTTCGCGGACGTCATTCTATATGTCTATACCACAGCATATAAAAAAATCGATTTTCTTTCTAATGAGGAGGTTCGTGCGCATACTACCTTAAGGCCGGATGCGTTCCTGCATGGGAGAGAACGTAGAACGCTTTTTTATTGTCGATACGTTACATTTCGCTGTGACACGCCTAAGTCTAAAGAAAATACAAAGATCCGTCGAAAAATTAAAGTGCCGCTATCGCGCGTATTGGTCTTATGCGCGTAGTGGTCGTTCACGATTTCCATGGGAAATCGCGTAGGCCTGCGTCCTCGCCGTCGCTCAACACGGTAGAAGAAAGCGGATAAAATATATATAGCGTGCATTTGCTCACGACGTGACAACGAACTTAAATGTTTCTTATCGCATCTCCTGTAAATTAAGAAATAATCCATTAACCGTTTCTCGCGAAATCCTGTCCGTTGACTTTGAAAACAGTGTTTCGAGAAAAACGCGTGTAAAGCTTGAAGTATGGTGCTGCTACCGCTCGCTCGGCCGACTGTTAGAAGCTGTAGCTCATCAAATGGTAGGAAAATTTCAACGACATTTTCAGGGAATATAGTTAAAAGGTGATACTATCGAATAAAAATATTTTTTAAGCCACCTAGGTAGATGTAGCCCGTTACTAGAACATCGTGATAATAAATTTATACTAAAATTAGGTATTTGAAAAAGTAACATCTGAACAATACTCTGTATTGTTTGTGAAACGATATTTAATTATAATCGAGTTACAGCCGATGTCCGAAAGGCACGGCTCGAAAAAGTATTTTGTTGTGAGCAACGCGCTTCTGAACTAGGTTATCTAATATCAAAAAGTCCAACAGATTTCGTTAATATATTACCCGAGCAGAAATTGCGCTAGCGTGTCTGAGTTACATGCTAGTAACTGGTTCGCCCAATTGATATCATACGAACTACCTAGTGGCTGCCTCACTGTGAGCTAGTAACATTGTGAACATTTTGTAAACCGCCCTGATCTAGCCACTGCCTAAGCGATCGTTACTGCAGATGTCGCTATATTACCATAAGCGTGCCACCTATTGACTCAAACGTGTGAACTAGCCAACGCTAGTTACGAACAACAAAGTAAGGTTATGTGAAAAACATGTAGTACCGACTAACGATCAGCTCACGGCAGGTTAGCTAACTTGAGGCACAAATATTGTTGCGAATGCAAAAAAAAGATCCCGAGGCTACCTCGCCATGAACTAGCCCATACTACGTAATGGCGGCTATGGGTTCTTTGGCTAGTCACTATCTAGCCGATTGTGGTTGTAGATGTCGTTGCGTCATGGTCAAAATTCTACCTAGTGTCTACGCCATACCTGCCTCGCCAACTCAAGTTATAGATGGCGTTACGAATAGGATACAAAATTCAGTTGGGTACATCGCCATGAACCAGACAAAACTCCGTAACGGCGGCTATATGTTCCTTGCATAGTCGCTGTCCCGCCGATTAAGATTATAGATGTCGCCGCTTTATGATAAAAATTCCACGCAGTGTCTACGTCGTGCCTGCCTAGCCAACTCGAGTTATAGATGGCGTTACGGATAGAAAATAAAATTCAGTTGGGTACATCGCCACGAACTAGCCAAGACTCCTTAATAGCGGCAATGTGTTCCTCGGCTACTCACCGTCCCGCCAATCGTGGTTATAGATGTCGCTGCATTATAATCAAAAGTCCACGCAGCCCCTACATCGTACCTGCCTAGCCAACCCGAGATAGAAATAGCGTTACGAATGTAAAAAAAAAGAGAACAGCCCCCGCTCGCGATCGCTACAATTTTTTCACTTCCTTACTGACGATACATTTACATGGTTATAACATTATAGCTTATATAATGCCAAAACTATTAATTTGCCACTAGCCAAAATACGTGAACAAATTCAATTCAAGGTTATGTAACTCCACACGCATATCGCTTTCAATAAGAAAGAAATTATCATGTCAATTCGATAATGTTATTTGCATACATTGTCACTACGCTTACTTTGTAATAACCCAACTTTGTGCATTGCCACATATGTACCCGATGCGAAGTATCATAATTAACCAAGTAGGATTGGCTCAGTGGACAACGTCGCAATCCCCAATCCAGAGTCCCGGGATCGGAACCACCTCACACGTAAGCGTAATTAATATAATTCAAAATTAATTTTATTTATTTATTTAGAGCAAAAATACCGTATTTGTAACTAGTACATCACGAAGCTCATCGAAATGCTGTTCAGCGATGCAAACAACGTACGAAAAAAATTCTATAGCTATATCTAGCCTTTCTCTAACTTCAGCTGCGTAGTAGCTAGGATACAATTTAAAAAAATTGCAAACGCAAATCAAAATTTATCACCGTCTAGCTGGAAATAAATATTCTTAATCACCACTGGCTAGCCATTTTACCAAGTTATGGCACAGCTTTTAACACGTTCAGCGTGATACTGACTTAATACAAAAATTCAATTTTTGTATCTAGTCGTCACCTAATTTTTTATTCCCAGTCACTAGCTGAAGAAAAGTAGGCCATGGCTAGGGCAGAAATATTATGCAGCCGTGAGATATTTCTTTCTATCTAGTCAGCATATAATTTTTTGTATTCAGTCACTAGAGGACTAAAGCGTTACAAGGCTGGGTAGTCAATAGCTAAAACGGCTAGCTAAAGGCTATTCGAAACATAACTTTACTCGCTTGTGGCTAGGCGGTGATGAGTTACGTTTTCTACTCGGGTAGTTTATGCTATGATTAATTGAAGAATTTCTGAAATATTATATTTTAAAAATAGTGCGTGTTCACAGTGACATTATTGAAAGTGGATTTTTGCAAAAAAAATTCTTTGATCAATATTACATTTTTACATCTAGAAAGTGCCCTAAAAATTTCAGAAAGATCGATGCAATAGTTTTTGAGATACTTTGCTTTGAAAACGTACTTCCGAGAAAAACGCATTCAATATTTTGAACAACGCTCCGAGCGTCTTTTCCAACTACGCACAATTATTTGGGTAATTAAAAAAAAACTCAGATTACCTAGGAGGATTTAGATTTATCTGGTGACGTGCGATCAATTGGTAAGGATCTCACAATTGATAAGGTCTCAGGTTTAAATGAACGAATATATTGCTGAACAATACATATGCTGTTCGTATCAATGATGAGTAAAATGGAACAGCAACGTAGGACCGAGGTATGATTTTGCATTTAATGCACTATACGTAAGTTCCTTTTGTCAGGCGGCCATTTCGAAAGAAAAAAATGGAACAGGATCGATCGTGGTGTATTCAATATTTGATTGAGCACCTCCTGCCGTGGATGTCAAAAGTCACATAAGTCAAAGAAACGACTTTTAATGGGATGTGGATACGTCACACCGGAAAACCTGGCACCCTCCAATAGCAGCCCACCAATCGGACGATCATTAGAACGTTCACCGTCTGTCCGCTCTACATTCGTGATTTATTGACGGTGGGTCGTTGCCGCGACGAAAGGATCGGCAAGCGTGAATATCTACAGTGGCCGTTGAATTTATCGAAATGTGATCGTGGAAGGAGGCGAGTATACTTTTTACGTTTGCGGAAAACTTCTATCAAAGATGTATTACCAATATGTTCCCAGCTAAACGTTCCATTTGATCAGAATTTCACCACTCCGCGATTTGACAATACTCTTGGAAAAATCAACACATTCAAGATGTTATTAACATTTACTTGGTAAAATAGAAATATCAAGAAGTTATTACTAAATTGTTTCAGTAAATAATTATTCAAAAAATAGTTGGTGCAAGGAATATTCTCATACGAAGTGAAATATTTGATATTTTTAACCAACTTGTCTACTTTTTCTGATGCTATCTAAATTCCTCTTTCCTTTTTCGGTCCTCTTTATTAGGACTGTTCATTTAATGCCACGTGAGCTTATTAAGGGTAATATAAAGATTTTCTATGGCAAAAACATTCAACACACGATTATTGAACCATGTTTTAGAATTTCTAGGAAACTCAAGAATCGAATAAAAATTATTCAAAATTTCATGTGTATTAAGAAAAACCAACGTAGACATTAAATGCAAAGGAAATTGTTTTGACTTATTATTGTTTAAAACATTATTTTTTGAAACTATTCGCTAATATAGTTTTGCCGGCGATTAAAATTCAAAATCAATGGTCATTGCGACTGTCATAGGTTTAAATTTTCTCCGATGTTTGTTGAACTACGGAATACTCGAATTCTGATCAGATGGGATGCTTGGCTATAAGCCTGGTATGCAACGACGTTAAACCGCAACGACGGTATGCAATTACTTCAAACCTTCGGTAGTTTATTTATTTCTTAATTTGTAGTTGAAAGCAAGACAATTCGATTTATCTTCTGCTCATTTAATGACATAAATATGGAAACAAGGGCTTGGGCACATGTACAGAACGTATAGTAGAGAATCTTAAGGCCTTAGGCCACAGTAACGGGTACAAGATCATGTGCGAATTTAACAATTTTTTTTCGTATGAAAACGTGATTCACTCATAAAATTAATTACACATCTATTTAGTATGAATATCAAGCTGGTAGAAATTTTTTTTTTTCGATGTACAAAATGGCCGTCTGCTAATATTTTCTTTTGTTATCCTTTTTTAGGCGCTCCACGTCATAACATCTACCTTCCACAATTTTTTACTAATTGTAAGAACAAAAAACCAAACTCCTCATCAAACTACATTAGAATAAGTAGAGAAGTACGTACGGAATTTAAAAAATATTGTTTTATTCAAAAGTTGCAGGTGTTTGAACTTAAGAAATGAATTTTGAGTGAACAATTTCGTTCTAACTGCTCATAATCTGTTCATAAAATGAAAAGTTTTCGATTAATCAGAAATTCCGTACGTACTTCTCTGCGCAATGCAATTAGGGACATAACTTTTACATTTGAAGTAAATCGAGTGAAAATTTTTGAAGTTATTTGTCACGACAATTGGAAAAAGGTTGTTTCCAAAAGTTTCGAGTAGTCGGCCATTTTGTACATCGAAAAAAGGAAAAAATATTTTCTAACAGCTTGCTATTCATACTAAATAGATGTGTAATTAATTTTATGAATCGGAGGAATCACTATTTTATACGAAAAAAAATTGTTAAGCTCGCACATGATTTTATACCCGTTACTGTGGCCTAAGGCCTTAAGCAATTTTGTTAAGATCAAAGGCTTTGAGTTCTACATGAATAATTCGTAAAATATACAGGAAGTCTAGGACAGAGTTCAACCGTAACGTTAAGACTGCCAGTGAATTATTTGTGAGAGCTTACAACGACCGTCTAGGGCAGAAAAGCACTTATCCATTTGGAGCTCAAATTCGATTTCTGTAATCAAATCGCGTTCATCAATTCGGCCAAAATTCTCGCGAAGAGGCTTTCCCTCACAGAGCGTTTTAAAGTCTTTTATTTTCGCCTTTGATGAGCTTGTAACATCACCACTTGGCGATTCCTTTTCCCTATTTCTCAATATCTGAGTCTTGCAATTGAAATGAGTAAATTATTTAGCTCCAGCACCTGCACAAATGATGAGGACATCGATCAATGCAGGAGGCAGTAGAAGCTAGCGAAATAAATTAGGGACGGACGGTGGTGTCAGCTGAGCTAAAAACCTACCGAGCTAACGACAGACTGGTGGATCGGGCAGGACGAACAGGATGAATCAAATAGAGCTCGTATCTCCGGAGTCGTCACAAATCAATTTGACCGATCACATCGCTGCGCGTGTCGACTGTTCTGAAAAATGGCCAGTCAAGACGGAATTTCTATGGTGACATATTCTCTTCCGTTCAGGTATGCTCTCTTGCTCATGATCCCTGAATGAATCACTATCCACCCTTCTTTCGAATTGTCGTTGACCACCACGGTACACTTTGTTGCTCTCTGAACCACAAATGAATTATCTTATTTTAGTAAATCAGTGTAGGTAATAGATAACCAACAGAAATTTCTTCAAAAGTTTTAGAAAAACAACTAGATGTGTTCGTGGTCTATACGAACGTCGATTTTATAGAATATATCGGTAAAGAAATGGCAAGTATTAGCGGCATAACCTGCAATATCAGTGAAACCTTGTCGAGCACCGAGAAACCCAAGAGAGCAGTCTGAATGCAATGTCTTCTCGGCCAGAACATTGATATTTCCTATCAAGGAGACCTCGATTTTTTAAACCACGAACCACCTGTTCACTTTTTTTCCTCATTAAATAATTCGGTTTTTCATCATGTCAAAACAAATACTTATTATTATACCATTCTTTATGATAAGCATTTTTATTTTCGTAGATTATCATTAACGAAAAAAATGCTTACAATGGTCGAGAATTCCAACGAATGTAATAGTTTTATTCAAAACAATGATAAAAAGCTTTGATGGAGCGAAAAGGTCAATCATCTATTCACAGTTCTTGAAGTCATGATCCCGTTTTCAGGAAATGTCGATATTCCAGCCGGAAATACAATATGTTAAACTGTACTTTCAACACATAAAGTGTAAGTCGTAAAAATAAAGTTTGTAGTATCCCTGGTCTATTCCACGAAACGGCTCGATCAGGAAAATCGAACGCTGATCAGAACCGGCCACAAAGTTCATGAAGCCCGGTCACATTTATGCACGGGGGATTCGCTTTGAGGCAATAAATATGATGTATCCCTATTGGGTATACTCAGTGATAGGACACACGGTTTGAATGATATTAAAGTTTTCCACTCAGAATTCACTTCCACGTCTGAGTTTGGCGATATAAGTACAGAAACATCCCATTTCCAGCACCGTCCCATTACACGACTCGGCAGCCTCTCGCTGTACTGCTTCCTTTCCAATCCGATTTCTTCTTCGATTATAAATCCGCAATAAAAAATTTGGAATCTTTGCATGTCTCATAACGAAAGCAGAATCTGGTTGCTGGAATCTCGAAGTGGACAAGCAAGCATAAAGGTGAGAAAAGAAAACGATCATTTTCTTGTCGGCCGAAAGGTGCAGCGGCGAAAGAGCAAAAAACGAACAACGCAGCTCGCATTAATTTCTTTGTTTTACCCTTTTCTTGAAGAATGTCTGAGGAAAAGAATGAAATGGGGATGGAGAGTGAGAGCTGGTCAGGAAAGAAAAAAGCGAGAGAGAAAGAAAGAGGAAAAACGAAAAATGAAGGTTAGTGGAGCGAGAATAAGAGAGAAAGGTGAGGTTACCCGAGTTGCACAGCTGCCTGGAAAAATATGACTCTATTTTTCGTCCGTTGCCGAGTTATTTGCGTACTACGTAAAAGTCCGTTGGCCTTGCGGGGGCAGGGACTCACCTAGCCCCGGCGGATGGGGAATATCGCGCAGCGTATAAATTGCACGGAAGCTGTACCATCGCGCGGGCTCCAACCACCCCGTTCGTTAGTCCAGTTTTACTTCGTTGCCCTTCCCCGCGCTTTTATACGCCGTTTCCCTCAGAACCTCCGCTCCTTCTTCTCCGCTATATCGCTCTTTCCCTTTCTATCATAGCTCCGCGTCCTCTCGGTTTCGGAATGACTTCGTTACGTTTCTTGCAAACGGGGCGATTCTCGACACTCGTTACGCCCGCGCTACGTGTATGAAATTCGCTATGCCTTGGGCATACAAGTATGTCTATATACATCCTGTTGTACTTTTTCTCATATACCTGTGGTGAAACCCACAAAAAAGCTCGACGTCGCGGATACGTATAAGCCCTATTTCAGTTTCCGTTTGTATGGTGGGTACGGATACAAACACTCGTTTTTCGTTCCCTACTGAGATTTTTCGACGAGTGCAATATTTTGTTTCCATATGTAGCAGAATAATACTACGCCCTGAATATTAAAGTATATCCAATAATCGTTCGGAAGCGTACGAAATAAGGACCGTATTTAGAGCCTTTTGTATACTGGTATCCTTAAGGGGGGAGCCTGGTCGTGCCGATTTTTTTTCAATACCTTTTTTCAGAGATAACATTTATTTTCGTTCACGAAACTTTTGTTATATGTAAATGTACATTTGAACAAGTGATAACACCATTAAAAATATTATTTGAATATCTATATATATGAATATAGCTGCCGCAAGCGGAGACTCCGACCAAATCGGCTGAAATCCTGGAGTCCTTGGAAATGCTCTGAAACATGAAATTAAAAAAAAAAACGTTATAGTATGAATGTAAAATGCGCATAAATCACAGTTTGCAAAAAAAAATAGTTAATGTGAAAATGAAAATTGACGAAAAAAATTGGCCTTAATTTTGCAATAACTCTGTCCTATAATAACAAATGTTCATAAGTTGAGGTTCATCCGCATATAAATTTAATTTTCTTTAATTTAAACGCTGAATGAAGTGCATCGGATGAACATTCGATGAGCTGCGATTTCAGCCAACTTGAAAAACGTAGTTTTGAGAAAAACGCGTTTAAAGTTTTCACGTATAAAAAGCAAAAGTTTTTCAATACTTACGACTATTTAAAGCTGATCTGTGATTCCTGCAGTATATAGTAGACCTTTAGACTCCTCGAAGTACTGCTGCGTTTGAAGTTGCTGCATTTTTCGTGCAGATCGACCTTCCTTGCACGTTCGAGCAGAGCGGTGCTCGCCTGCTTAGCGCGCACCGCTCCCAACTATATTTCAAGGTCGAATTTGATGCCATCACTTTGGGATTGTATTCTCCACGTGTATAGGAAGATTTTTAGGCAAACAAAAAGAAGTCCATTTTTTGGATGGGCTGGACCAAACTCCCCCCTTAAAAATCAAAATACTGGATGCTTACTTTTCTTGATGATAGTTTTTATTATTTACGAGCTTTTACATCCAGACCACCAGTCTTCGCTTCGACAGTGACACTTCACGGAGCCCGATGTTAGCAGACGTCCGTAAATATGTGTGTAGTTGAATGTACCTATTACAATTACGCCTGCAGATAGCTTGCCATATAGATAAATATTTGGTAAATATTCGGAAGTGGGGCTCCTGCTAGAATCAGGCTACTTTTCTTCAAGGGTTTAAACAAACCCAACACACCCAAACAAAAATTAGCCTGATTCTAGCAGGAGCTCCCCTCCGAATATTCACCAAATACTTATACCGAACAGGGGAAAAAACATCGTTTGACAATGTTTGGAATGACGAGGGCGGGATTTTGCACACAATCCACACATGGTCTGACCAAGGATGATGTCTTTATTGAAAAGTATTGGTGAACAATGTAGTTAATATTGTTTAAACAATAGGCCATCTGCATGGCCAATTGGAGTAGGTAGTTCTGGTAACTAGGGTGATCCGTAATGAAACATAAGAAATATACTTTTGGTATAATATAATACTTGGTATAATATAATAATACTTTTTTGTAATTCTGAAAATTACGAAAATGGCAAAATGTAAAAAAAAAATCGTTTTCCGACCGGAAACCCAACTTCATTATTGTTTTTTAACAGCTGGACAAGGATATTAATTAATCATCAGTTCACACGATAGGAAATTTTATGAACGGTGCTCTGACCGGATCTAAAGCTAATCGGATGAATCGATTTTGAGATACAACTCACACCGTTTCATGAAACAGAGTTTCGAGAAAAATGCAACCGAAAGAAAAAATGAATCGCAACATAGAGGTTCACCATAGCACAATGGACAATCTGGATGCTCAAACATATCGTCGTAACTCATTGTAATTCGATGTTTGCAACTTTTCCAAAATCTCTGTCGTAAATTAAAGTATCTAAGGGAATTAAAGCAACTAAGTAACTATCTAGCTAACTAAGTAGCTAACTAAAGTAACTAAACTAACTAATTTAAGTAAATAAGAATAAAAGAAAGAAGAAAAAATCGTATATTCGAACCTTCGGACATGCGGACCCCTTAAAATAAAGAACTACTTTTCCATACAAATCAGTCGAGAGTATCATTGTGTAAACACTGAAAGTGACACAACCTCGCTAATATGCCCAGAATATTAGTAAATAATAATCAAATGCAATGCAGTGGCAGTAATATTTCGTAAAGCTCGCCATCAAACTTTAGCGGTACTTTATGCATTAATGTACGTCAGCTCGTGCTGTCCAACGCGAGATTTGCGAAATACGATCAAAGTACGATTCAGGTACAGGTGCCATGAAGGCGAGTCCACCCTAAGTATCGGTTTTCAGCTCTAAGGATCTGTACGCGAAAAGTAAAAGGGCGCATCTCAGTCTAATCTTCTATCTGCGTGAACAGTTGTTTTTTCCGTTTGGCAATCCAGAAAAAACAAACAAGTCAAAGCTGCGAGCGCCTTTACGTAATACAGTTACACAGGTACGCGTGTCGGTTATACCGAGCATATAAAAGTGACATATGCGACATAAAATATCACCGCGGCGAATGGCATAAGCAAGCGCGAAAGCTCTCCCAGCTTTATGGCGCGAGAGATGGCTCCTCTGCTTTCACGTACGTGGGCTTCGTGCTCATGTATTCACCGCGGTTCTTCTTCACGTTCCGCTTGTCTCCATGTGAGGTTGAAAAATAGTTTGCGTTATGGGAAACGTCATTTCCGTATAAACCACTGCCTGTCTTGTAGCATCGTCGCAATAAACAATATGCCCGACTCGTTGGAGAGGTTTTTTCACGCGTCTCCACTTACGGTTGCGCGGACGGGAGAGGCTCCCTTGAAGCTCGCAACTCGCTAACGCTATGATAGTTTAGTTGACGATAGTGAAATAAAAACGAACTGGTGCGATGTATCCTCCCGCCCAAGTGCCCATCCATTTTATATACGTTTTTTCCTGCTCTCAAGCACGCTCAGTCACAGTGACTTACATTAGATTAAAAAAATGCTGAGAGAGTATTACAAGCGGGGCAAAAACTGAACGGAAACTCTGCCTTGGTATTTGTCGAGCCTCTGATTTTGACATGCTATATCTCGCTGTCCGTTGACAAATTATATTCTTACCCTCCTGAGGCTGAGCATACTATTTTTAAAACAAAATCATGAACTTGTATAGATCCAGTTTTCGAATCACCCCGTTGGACCCATGACTCAATGTCCCAGTACAAGAATTCATTTTCAAAGCAAATTCAAAGTTTTCAATTGCGTGGCACATCAGCTTGACACTTCTGTGTAGTCAAAGGCTACTGTGTAGCAGAAGTGTCAAAGGCTACTGTGTAGCAGAAGTGTAGTCAAATGCTACTTACTGTGTAGCAGAAGTGTCAAAGACACTTCTGTGAAGGCAAAGAATCGGTTTCCACGATCTGCTAAAATTTAATTTCCGCTATTAAAAAATAATCCTTTTGTCTCGACGTAATTCCCTTCTTTGGGATGATTTGGCAATCATGCATCGCATGATCAAACCGAATGTCCACGTGCCAACCAACAGCATCCGTGCGATCCTCGCTTTGCCATTTTATCGTGACTCATATCAAATGGCCGGATGTAATTAAGTTAATGGTGCGACGAGAGCGAGAGGGAGAGTCGAGCGAGCCGGCGAGGAATGCCACATCGCTCGTGGAATCAGAACCACCTATTAGTATCAGTGTCACAATACGCACAAATGTGCCTCGCACCCCATATTCTCATGCACCATATCATGGTATCCGAGATCTGTGAAGGAGAAACCTACAAAGACGAAGAATACTAATGATTTTTAATGCTGGGTAGGTTGACGTGAATTATTTGTATTATGGCTTTGCGCGATAAAAACTTTATTTATCCTTGGAGCCAACGTTTTACTTAGTCGTATATTACTTTTAGAATACAAGGTCATAATAATTTTGAGGTTGTGCCGTGTGTTTTGGAAATCCGCGAAGGAATGTTGCTATGGTTTTTAGACCTATTTCAACTAGGAATCGCCCTTAAAGTGCAAAATTGGGGCGTGTAGCAATTGGGGCAATTTCGAATATTCATATTCACCCATCGTCATATTTTTTTAAAGTCTGATATACAACTTCCTACCAAGTGTGTAGGCGAGACTAAGAAAGGTAGAAGACCCCTAAATATGGCTAGAAAATTAAACCTAAGCTCGTCAAGCATGTGTTTAGAAAACCGTTATTACGCTTCGAGTAGCGAGAACTCGAATCACACACTTGAGATAAATACTTTTTCCCTCGAAATTGGAACTTTTCTCTTGAGTAAATAATATTTTCGCAAATAAAAAAGAACTAACGTATCAGCTTCAAAAAAACGTAATTGTTTTTTAAAAAAATCGTAAGGCGTCGAACGTAAACGGTCTACGTATATAAATGTACTTCCCTCCATTTTTTGTACACAATTCATGCTATTTTTTTAAAGGAGGGCGGGGGAGTAGAATACCAAAGAAGTACCTGGATTTAAAAAAATATTAATTTTCCAAGAAATATAAATGTAGTACTCGAGAGGTGCCTCTCACTCACCACTTACTATCCGAGCGAAACACGCCTCAAGTGCCAAGGGGTATTTTACAAGTATGGCAAAATCATAAGCGTAAGTGCACGCTGTAAAGAGAGCGGTTCTGTAGGTGGTACAACGCACAGAAAGATCTTTTATCCTCGTACGATGGCACCTTACTTACGCGAAGCGCTTCGCTTGTAGCCAGCTAGCGGATTATTGCCAAAATACGTTCCCGTAATGCCTTACCAGCCAGAACATTGATATTTCCCAAGATGTTGAACAAGGTGTTGAAAAACCACGAATGACCAGCTTCATTTTTTTGCGTCATTAAATAATTTGACTATTCGTTATGTTAAAGTCATTAATTATTGTAATTCCGGTATTTATTATAAGTATATTTTTATCCTTATCAATTATCATCGATGGAATGAATGCAATTAATGGTGGATAGAATTACAACAGATGTATTAGTTTCATCCTAATCAATTATGAATATCTTTGATGAGATATAAAGCAAAGTAGCTTTACACAGTTCTTAAAGACAGACTCCACTTTTCAGGACATGTCAATGTTTTGGCCGACTAGACATTACGTGTATTTGCTCACGATGTATCCCGGCCTGAACGATACAGACGCGATACAGACCCCGGACGACACGATACAGACGCGATACAGGCTTGATCCATCTTCTTTTTGGACTGAAAACAGCGCGTTTTCTGCGCCTAGAAAATACGCCGTCTGCAGAGGCCCTTCCCGGTTTGTTCCTTGGGAGGGCCGGGCCAGGTAAATCAGAAAAGGCAAGTCTGGTATCAGGGCTCAACACAAAGTAGAGAATGCCCGGTCACATTTCTGCACGGGTACCATAATAAATGTACATCCCCAAGATTCTCATAGTGAACTGAAATATATATACATTGATTAAAAATGTTGCCTGTGATTTGCGACGATAATTATAGTGTATTGTACCTTGTTATAAGATACGACCTGCTATATGCGTATTTGGTATCTCATTCAAGTGTTGGTATAAGGCATCAATGCCGGTTTACTAAATGCATAGAACATTTCATAAATACAAAACAAAATAAAATACGAAACAGAGAGTTCTACTTCGACGATTTTTTATTTTTATTCGCCATTCCCCCCTGTAATGATTTTTTCGAAGAAAATATTTCGCATGATCGTAATCGAACCTAGAACGTAACGGCCGACCTTCTGCCTATCCTGCGCACGCTCCCGTGTAGTTTGGCGTCAGATATGGCACAAGAGATAAATGTAATTCCAGCTCTACTTCCGAATAGCTGTCACCGGTGATTTAAGTAAAATTTCGCACGTATCGTTTTTTTATAATATAAGTCGGTGTTTAAATGGATTTTTAACGCTTTGCAGTAGTTTTGTACCATATACTCGTGATTTATACTATATTATATGATACGACCTGCTACATGCATAGTAATGTGTGTCCTACAAGAACAGAAGGTGAACCACAAGAAGTAGTGTTGAAATGATATCCCATTTTTGCGATGCAACAAACATACTATGCGACAGTTTGTGTGACATGCGTAGTTCTAAAACTATTAAGGATGTTGAGTCCCTATGAAACATGATGCTGTTAATCGTTCAATAAATAGCTTCTTAATCGTCATGAAATTTTTACACGACCTCCTGAATACTTCATGTAAAAACATACGAAATTTTCAGAATTCTATCATCATTACTTCAACCTCCTTATGGGTTGAAATAAAAAATGCTAAGAAAATTCTGAAAATTTGGTATGTTTTTGTATGAAGTATTTAATAGGTCGTGTTCAAATTTCACGACGATTAGGAAGCTCGTTTTTAAAAAATTAACATTTTGTTAAAGACAATTTTTAAAAGAAATAAAAAAATGTACCAATAAACTTCGTTTTGTTTCCGTCCCTTTCATCATATTGTAGATATTACAAAATTGAGAGGTAAAAAAAAAACTTATTGCAAAGTTACATCAGTTTCCATAAGACAACATTTAATTTGTGAATGTTAATTGTTCAATAACGAGCTTCCTAATTGTCGTGAAATTTTTATACGACCTCTGAAATACTTCATACAAAAACGTACCAAATTTTCAGAATTTTATTATCATTTGCGATTTGGGACTTAACATCCTTAAGCTGCGGTTGCTCGACCTGCCAATGATTTATGTCTCCGCTATAAGTAAACTTAACTATAATTTTTTTCGAATAGTCCCTTTTCATACGGTCTTTTAACAAATTATACTCCAAAAACGTTAATGATAACCATATGAATTGTATAAACTGGAAAAGAATAGTAGAAGGTTGACTGAACAAAACTTAACGTACAGTCTAGTATACAACATTAGTGTTTGTACGCTGATTCTGCTATAGCACTGAATTAACCATATCTATATTACAATAGTGCCTTTTGCCTTTTACAATAGTGAATAATCATTTCAGGGATTATAGATAGTCAGACACGCCACCCAAATCGCATGTTTAGGTATACTTTTCGCTTACAGTCATGTTAACCATATTATGATTGCGGTGCCAATAAAATATAACGGATTTTGCTATCCCCTCTTTACCATAGGCGTTTATTGTAAATACCATGAACTTTTTTCGCAGTGGAGTTGATAGGATGGAAATTCTGTTTGGGAGGCTTTATTGTACATATCTTGAAGTATCTTTACAATTTTTTTCACAAGATTTTGTAACAAAACGCTGATAACGGAAGTGAGTCGCCTGTATTTGATAGTGGCCTACGGCCAGCAATAGTTTTCTTCAATTTTTATCATAAGGCGAAAAATCAAAATAATTTGAGTTATAGATAAGCTTTGCCGTCGAAATCCGTAGGGAAATTAAAAAATATCGATTTTTTATTGAATGGTGCAGGCAAATAAAAAAAAATCTGTAAAAAAATAACCGACGATAATTTTTTGCGGAAAAAGTTACTTCATACACGAAAAATCCCATACATTCCGCACTGTCAGGTAAAGATGGCTCGCTTTAACCAGCTTCAGCACCCCTATTTTTTAAATAAAATCTTGTGAACAAGTTTGCAAAGATGCTCAAAGATATGTAGAGTAACGGCCACTACCCGCGCAGAAATGCGACCGGGAATTCCCGACTTTACGTATAGTCCAGGCCTGGCTTGCCTCGTCCGATTTACCTAACCGGGCCCTTTCATGGAACAGACCAGAAATATAACTAAATCTTTTCCTGAGCAGAACGTTGATATTTCTTGAATATTAAGTAAATCCCGACCGAATATTGAATAATCCTTTTTGCGTCATCGAAGGTATTATAGTAATAATTAAATATAATTAAATAATATGATTAAATGTACGGAGTGTCTTCCCGTCCGGTTATCGAACGAATAAACGTATGTTATTCGTCCGGATAGCGGCTCAGTCCAGGCCGTATATCCAGTAGGCGTACATATCATTGTGATTTGTGTAAGCTAGTATCCAGACGAATAACATACTATATAATTGTCTGGATAGAACGTGTTGAATTGTATTATCCGAAAGAATAACTTACACGTAGTCATCCGAATAAAATCTTTATAACTTTGTATGGGTTGGTTGGTTGGGTTTGGGTTGGTTGGTTGTGTTTGGGTTTGTTTGGTTTGGGTTGGTTGTGTTTGGGTTTGTTTGGTTTCGGTTGGTTGGTTTTGTTTGGGCTTGGGGCTTTTTTGTTTGTTTCTTTGGGTTTAAGTTTGTTTTGTTTGGGGATGTTTGTTTGCGTTTGGACTTGGTTTGTTTGGGTTTGTGTTGTTTGGGTTTGTATGTTTGGGCTTGTTTGGGTTTAAGTTTGTGTTATTTGGGTGTCTGTGTGCGTTTGGGTTTGTGTTGTTTGGGTTTGTTTGCGTTTGTTGTTTTGAGTTTGTATTTGGGTTTTTGTTTGGGTGTGTTTATTTTAGTTTGTGTGTTTGGGGTTGTTTGTTTGGGGCGTTGTAAAACATGAGCCGCGTGAACTGAGCTGCTATGCGGACGAATAACATACGCTTATTCGCCACATAACCGAATGGCTAGACGCAGCGTTAAATTTAATGTAATTGTATGTTCCGTTTTATTATCATATTATTTTCTTCAACGATAATCGACGCCCGACAATGCTATTATAAATGATAAATTAGGATGGTTGACGAAAATTATATGCTGATATAATGGATAATATAATTACATTAAATGTAATCATATTATCACGGTAAGTTATTAATATTAATAGTATCGGGAGTACAAATGAGTCTCTGCCGTTTGATAGAAGATGGCCCCACCAGGAGACTATGGTTGAAATTGTCAGATATAAACGTCATATCGTAAGGTTGGACATCTGGCAAGACCATAACCTTGAAATATTAGCGATTTTGTATCAGCATCACGTAATTTTTTCGTGCGGAAATATGGAGTTTTAGGCCGAATAACCGTCATTTGTGGAAACTGGATTTAATTCTTTAATTTCGAGAAATCTGCAGCTCGCAGTCGAAATACTAAATTGAATACACCCCCGATTTTACCTCCTCAAAGATTATAAAAATGCCGAAACGTCATTTTTAATATGCTCGTTTGTTCCTGCACGGAAAAAAAATCCTGTAAATTTTGATGGAAATCCCATCAAAATGCACCGTGTCTTACACCAATAGCGCCTCTCAGTACAAAATCTTAGATATTTGCTACGTAAAACTCTAAAAAGTTCACGCCACGTTTCACACAAAGAACTGTAAGGCTATGGAGCTTATGCTAAGCGATCGATAAATTTTCGCAGTGTGAAACTGTGAACAGTAGATGAACGGACTCACGACTCTTTTAAATGTGGACCTCTGAACAGTAGATGAACTGACTCAGGAATTTTTACAATGTGAAACTGTAAACAATAGATGAACCGACTTACGAATTTTTACAATGTGAAACTGTAAACAGTAGATGGACCGACTCGCGAATTTTTACTATGTGAAACTGTTAAAAGTAAACGAGCGGACCCACGAATTTTCACATTTGAAAATGTTATAAAACGTCAAGTCTTACGAAACCTCAATCAAATCTCAAGAAAACCATTATGAACATAGGCTGATAGATCTGAATGTATGATCGTTATCAAATAAATAAACAAGCCCGTTAAACTAATCGCAAAGTTCCAATAAATCAACGTGTACGGGCATTATAGAAAAGACAAAAGTCGCACAAGACAAAATGTATACGTAAAAGCGAGATGGAAAAGTACAAATACAATACCCACTTCATTTTTTCGTCCTCTTTTCAACAGCAGAAAATCTTTCACGGCACTTTTTCTTCACTAACAGTTTGTCCTTGTTCATTGTGTGTGTGTCCGTTTTCACATTGATTATAAATAATTGTCGTTTCTCGAAGACACTGCGCAGAACTTTACGCCACGAGATCCAAAAGAGCACTGAGTAGATGACAAGACTGAGGGCGACCACGCGATAGCATTTTTCTTTGTTGATTTAGGCGCAAAATACATTGTAAAAATTTAGGGTACACACTGCGAGTCGTGCAGCGCTTACGTAGACGTAACCTGCACGTTCGTGGTGGCTACGCGTCCACGCGTTTACAGTGTACATTGTAAAAATTCGAGGTACGCGCGGTGTACCGCGCAATGTCGGCTGTAACTTCTACTGAGCGCTTTGAAATTTTTTTCATGTAATCACACTAATAAATTCAAATATCCGTATTAGTATTCAACAGCCCGTTATCAAAATATGCTTTGCCCGATTTGTTAAAAAATGACAATTTTCTCTGTAAAAATTAGATCTGTACGTATTAAAGAATACCGAGATACCATACAATTTGCAAGGTGTACCATGCAGTTTTTAATTTAAACTCACACCACATTTTTCAGAAGACAATACCAAATTTCAATAGAATTTAAACTCATTTTTAACATTTGCTTGTCGAAGAATTTTATGGTTCAAATCAGTGATTACCAGTCTAATCTGACTTTTTTTCAAGCTACTCCGTATATTTTACGCATTGAGTGCCGCGAATATTTTATATTTATTTTGTAAATTCGACAGTTTACTTTATCGCGGTGATCATTATGATTTTTTAAAAGTTTAAATCTGCATTTCCATCGGTTCGAATAGTAAAAAAGCACGTATGATCCATTATTTTTTCCTATGAGTTCTGTAACATGATTGGTTTACAGTGCGAAACTGCATTATTTTCATCTTTCCTCAGTAATTTATAAACACCAACTATCAATTTTGACGAATAATTTTTTTCCGATGGCTATTTTCCATCTACTCCCTACGACTTCCTTGGTCATTTACCGCTTGTTCCTCGACCCGTTCCTGATCAGTTCCCCAGAAAAGGATCGGCGGATCGGGATCTAGGCTTAAGCCCGTTGCATTGCGAACCAGAGCCTGACATTATCTAGTGAAGGCAGATCAGGAGCAGTACTTTTTCCCGACTCAATTTTCTACACCGGTAAACGAAGTTTTTGTTCCATCAACTGGGTATCCATAAAAAATTGTCGAAGTTCACCGTTTTTCCTGACTCTAGACTGCTTGTCTCCCTTAATGACATGATTGCTATTTGTAAGAAACTCTATACGACCATACCATTCATATTTATTGTTGTGATTCATGCCAATGCATCGTTAGCCTATCGGTTTGATGTGGATTCGCCATCGAATCGTTAGTATTGTATGCGGCGAGTATGGCCTTCTTTAAACGCAAATCTACTCTTCCGTTATTTTTATTCAAGCATTGTCCAAGGCAATTGCAATTCTAATAAGTGTATTTTCATTTTATAATCATATGAGTTAAGATATGTAAATCAGCGTCATTAAAACGGAACGTACAAACTGGAATTATCCCAACTGCTTTGTTATCACTTTATAACGAGTATGAAAGTCTTTTCATAAAGGGGGGAAGACCGGTGGAGGGGAGGGTGATTATAAAACGGAAACAGGACAAAAGAGGTAGCCAAACGCGGTTTTTAATTTGCATATTTGTTTTACGGAATTTCCGATTACCAGCGCGAGAGTATGGTCGAATTCGGTTACATTAATGTTACCTGTTTGATTGTCGACCTGGAAATACGATCGTGCTCCGAGGGTGTTTGCGTGAGATAACTAGCCAAGAAAGACTGCAAGCTCTGAAAGCGTAGAATGACTCGCGCGATAATGGAGTGACGAAGCTTTGCTGAAGGCAGACAAGACGGGATCGAATAAAAAAAGATTGTTCACCGACGAAAGGGCACGCAAGCTATGCTTACACCCCATGACGCATTGCTGCTCTCAGTAAGCTCAATAAATCGCCAGCGTGTAACGATCTCATAGAATTGCGAGAAGAATAAGTGCTATTTTACGATATCTCAGGACTGCAAGACCGGATTCGAATAAATCCGGATGGGTTCTAGAGATAAAACTAGTATGACATTGACAAACCGTAATCGATTTTTATATTGGTGCGACACAAATAAGTGCGGGACGACTTCAACTGGTCTGCATAAACTTGGAGCCGAAAAAAAGATTGGTTTTCTATATCCGATACTGATGAGAGTATTGGGATGATAAGGTCGGGATTTTTTACTCACATAACACATAGTCTTTCCCAGTTTGAGTTTTTTTCATTGAAAAATATTTACAAGCAATGAAGTTATCATTATTTTAAATATAATCTGGCAACTAGGGTGAACTGATGATGAAAATAAAAAATGTATTTTTGGTATGATAACAAAACTTTCGTATGACCGGATACTTTTGAGAATTGCGAAACTTACAAAAGTGGCAAGCAGTAGAAAAACAAACTTGATTTTCGATTTAAAAAATAACTTTAATCATTTGGTATTAACTAACGGATAAACATATGAAAACATCATCCGGCCATACGATAGAAAATTTTATAAACCATGCTCTGCCCGAATTTGCAGTGAATCTGACGAATAGTTTTTGAGATACAACTTCCACCGTTTCATAAAAGAAAAACGCAAAGGAACAAAGGGTAAATCGCAGACGAGCGGTTTGCCGTAGCGTAGTGGGCAATCTGACGCATCACAGGAGCCGCCTAAAGTGGGTCAATTTTTTCATTCTCACAAAATCTTTGTTGCATATTGAACAAATTGCAATACCATGCAATAAAAAAGTATAATTTTGAAATGTTAAGCTTATGCAAACCCCTTAACAAACATTCATAATATAGAATATCATAAAAGGTAGAATATACTAAAAGATAACATCATTATTAAGATCTTATTTTTTAGTATAGCGCGCAATGATGCGTCCTATGAATGAAAGAACCAATTATTTTAGACACTCGTTCAGTCAGAAATAAAGCAACAATGCAAAACGCCATCGGTAAATATTCCCAACATTTATTCTCGTTCTTGATAGAAAGTCGATCCCGAGCGGCAAAATACCAACGACTCGAGCGTTGTAGAAATTGGCGAAGAAAATATGCCAGACAACACCTGTAAAACTATAGGATTGGCCCTATCGAGAAGGAAAATAAAACCGGAAGCACTCAAAGAAATCGACTGTGTGACTACGGTTCTCAGCAGGTCTGTATGAATGGCGAAAAATCCCAAATGGCGAAGAGAACGCACCAGGTCAATTACTCTTTCAAAACAGTTGTGAAATAGATCATCTACCAACAGTCTGCTTCACTCGCCTCGTAAAGAGCTTTTATATAGCGCAATGATATTTTCCTCGCTTTTCGGGCGTATGAACGGTAGGTAAGGTAGACATTTACTACGCGGCAGATTAGTGGTGGGGAGTACACGTAGCAGCACTCCTAGTACGTAAAAGGCCCCGAATTCACACTCCGCGCATGCGCATTTCTCACGCTCACGGCCATTCTCGTACACCGTGGTGGAGCAGAGCTGCTGCCATCAGTCGTTAGGTCGAGGAATTACTCACGTTGAGAAGTTATTTGCGGGAAGAAACGTAACCTCATTTTTATGTAAGAACGAAACGAAGTATCGTCGATATCGTCGTACCTTGTCATAAATCCTTAATAAAAAACTACTTTTTTTGTATGTGCGGGGCCTCCCCCCCCCCTTCGCCCCACCGGGAGTTGAGCACCTTTACCCCGCGCCGCGCTCGCGATACACCTTCCGTATGTGAGACAGCTTCTTCGCGCGCTAGCTACTCAACTATACAAAAGCTCGTAAAACATGATTTTGTTATACAAAGTATCGTGTGCACCATGGCTATACACGCGCGTTCAGTTATCAATTTTTGAAATTCAAAAACTATTGCGATGCGCTAAAGATCAAAAAGGAGGTCTGTGCAAAAAATCAGCTAAAGCAGAGATAACATCTCTTCGGAAATTTATCCGGAAATTTGTAACATAGTCTATGCCAATGCGGTTTATTTTCGATAAACCTAATAAAGCTTGGGATATTTTCCTTAAATGAGAAAAAGGCTTGGCGAGTTTCAATACGCATGGTTTTGAATACAGATGAAGTTGGAAAAAGCAAACTTCGATTCCAGTTCGATATTTTTGTTTAAATTCGATCTTGTTGCTGAACCGCTCATAAATCCGATCTTGTTGCTGAATCGCTCATAAATGTTGAACCAAAGTGTATCCGGATATCATACTCGTGGATATAAACATACGAGTTCAAGAATAATACGCTACGAAAGGGACAGCATGCAAAGTCGAGTGGAACGCTCTTTGGATCGTACCCGCTAACGAGTACCTCTGCGATTGAATGTATGTGCGTTCATGCGTGTATCCAGCCGCGGCTAACAGAGCTGGCAAAGCCTGTCATCCGGTTTGCGGGATTCTACGCACTGACTAGGGCGGAAGCTGGGTGGCCGCCGTTGTGCACTCTCCGCATGATCGCGGTCTCCCTTGGCTTTTGCTGTGTATACTGCTTGTTCAATGCTTCCCTGCCCCGTATCTCTTCTGTATACATTGATACTAGCTTGTTGAGTCTCGTCCTCTTAAAAAGGTAGCAGGTGCGGAACAACGACTGTGTGCAGTGTCAATGCCGCGAATGGAGTAAGGGTGAAGGCCCCCAAATCCACCAAACAATACTAATTTATATGCGCAAAAACTACGAATGCGAACACGTGCGAATGCGTGACGCTGCTCCGACGGGAGAGCAAAAGACATCCAGCAGCAGCCATATTACACTAGTGTCCCCTCACGAAAGAGGCACCGTAGGACAAGGATGAGACTTAGTTATCGATTAACGAGAGAAGAGAAGAGAGAAGATCATGGTATGAACACTCTCCTACCCGAGCAAACACCACCAGTGTCTTTTGCAACAAATTTTGCCATTGCCGAAATCCCACCATGAAGTCCAGCCTCCACGAGACTGCACTCCCAATTCTAGTGAATTTCACTGTGCTCAATGTGACGAGTGGACTTGATACCAAAATACGTGTCAAAATATAATTTGACAACTTTGCGATTAAACAATAACCATGATAATCGCATACAACAGTAACTACATCGGAAACATTCGTATTCTCGATGCGCCCACAACTCTGCATATTTTACGTAGACGATAGAACGACCAGGCGACCTTGAATCCATTTATGCATGCAAAATCAAGTATAATTGATGCCAGCATAATTCTCGTGCCGTTCCTTAAGAGGAGGGTAGGGGTTTCAGCGTGAAAAAAACACTTTTTCGCGATTTTTTTCATCTATATGGATAGAGTAAATTTATTGAAACCTTTTGTACATTCTTAAGTGTCATTTCAAGAACATTCCGTGAATCTTGTGCGCGAAAATATCCACAAACAAGCCGGTGATAAAGCTTTTCCAAGCACGCCTTTGGAAAAACACGATTTGCGATGTTCACTGTATTTCAGCTAGAAATGATCTGCAATCAAGTACCATTAAAATTTAGTCAAAGTATCATCAAATCCTCCCCCCAATGGTCTTTGATAATTATTTTTTTCATTTCTACATTTTTGGTGGTCATGCATGTATGTAAAGTGAAAAGTGCTATTTTTCACGAAAAATTTCGCCATTCTGAGGGTGGAAAACCCCCTCAATGTAAAAAAAAATATCAAACTAACTGTTGCAGGGAGGTATTTTATATGTAGAAAGTGTGTACCAAGGTTGAAATAAATCGGTCATGTAGTTTTCAAATGGCAGTGAACACGGACTTTGATAAAGTAGTTTCGAGAAAAACGCGTTTGAAGTTGTCGCTGTCGGAGCTACAGTGTTAGAGGAGCTGGACTAAATAGTCAATAACTTCGAGAGTTTTGCTCTGAATTACTTGAAATTTTGGGATCATATTCTTGATATGTTTAACTATAAGAAAAGAAAAAAAATCGATTTAAAAAGGGCAAACCCCTACCCTCCCCTTAAACATGTAAATCTTTTTCGATCTCGGAATTCGTTCCTGCCGTTTTAGAACTCAGATCACCGCGATTGAAACGTATTCATGCTCATGACACCATTTTTTTCGTTATTCCTGTGAGCTTTGCGACACTCGTGCGTGCAGACGACGAATTATTAATAAGACCTTGAACGTCCATGAATGAAATGATTCGAGCAGTTCTGTTATCTGATAATGTTGTTATTTCAGCTATTCACCGGCCTTCTCCATTACACCACGGCCGTAAATGAAATGCAAAATGACATATACAAGGTGATATTTATAAGGTGGCCACGTATTTTTTGAGGCTTTGGGCTGAGATTTTTCGACCGAGTAAAATATGGTTCTCAATGGATTTTGAAGTCCTCTTCGAATAAAAATAAACTTTTGTGATAAGCAGTACCTATAAGCGAAAAAAAGTGGGCATTGAATGAAAAATGATAATTCCATTTTGTGCACCACAGAATGAAGATAAATAATCTCCGAAAGAAAACACCCCAAAAAAACGTTTTTTTAGTGTATCATCTCGTCATCGAGAAAAAATTATCAAAAGTACAGTTCAGAGTCCATATATGGCAATTCATTTAGTCGAAAAAAGAGTCATTCAGGAGTGTTGCGTTTTCAAAATTTAGTTATCTATCAAAATTTAATTATCAACATTCCATTTCGAAATCTCATTCCGAAATGGAATGTTGATTTTTTTCCAGAATGCTCTATTTTGTCTGGCAAATACTACCTATGACCAAAAAAAGTATGCTTTGTCTAAGAGTCCTTTAAAAACCGTTACATATCATATTTTTCTCATCCATAAAATCTCCGCGCCAGACCCTTGAAAACATATGACAACCGTATAGGTGTCACCCTGTTGGCAAATGAAACAAAAAATATGGTAAACTTCGGCATGCCAATGCTTATCGTCCTATGGAAGATTCAAACGGGTGTCTGTCCGATCGCGACTAGCTTGTTTAGAATAGAGTTTAATTCTTATAAAAATGATGGGATTGAGGTTGTAAAAAACCGTAGAGTTCATGTTTCCTACTGTGTCACGACCCTGGATGACATATTACATTGTATTAGTTATTTTTCCTCAGGCCCTTGAAAATTAGCACCTCCTTATGCATTAAGGCCTTAGGCCACAGTAACGGATATAAAATCATGTGCGAAATGAACAGTTTTTTTTGTATGAAAAAGTAATTCACTCATGAAATTAATTACACATCTATTTAGTATGAATATCAAGCTGTTAGAATTTGTTTTTTCGATGTACAAAATGGCCGACTATTCGAAACTTCTCGTAACAGCTTTTTTCCAATTGGCGTGACAAATAACTTCAAAAATTTTCACTCGATTTACTCCAAATTTAGAAGTTATGTTCCCAATTGCATTTCGCAGAGAAGTACGTGCGGAATTTCTGATTAAACGAAAACTTTTCATTTTATGAGGAGTTTATGAGCAGTTATAACGAAATTTTTCACTGAAAATTCATTTCTTAAGTTCAAATACCTACAACTTTTGAATAAAACAATATTTTTTAAATTCCGTACGTATTTCTCTAGGTATTCTAATGTACATAGATTGACGAGAATTTTTGTTTTTTGTTCTAGGTAAAAAATTGTGGATGCTAAATGTCATGCCGCGGAGCGCCTAAAAAGACGATAACAAAAAAAAATATTAGTAGATGGCCATTTTGTACATCGAAAAAAAAAATGTATTTTCTAACAGCTTGATGTTCCTACTAAATAGATGTTTAATTAATTTTATGAGTGAATCACTTTTTCATACGAAAAAAAATTGTTAAATTCGCATATAATTTTATACCCGTTACTGTGGCCTAAGGCTTTAAAGAGTTTCGATGCTATTTCTCAGCCGCAAGAATGGGAATGAAAACACAATGGGTTTTCGGCAGGCTGTCAACCTCTCGTGAGTAAAATTTCATTTAAAAATAAACTATAATTAGACATTTTCCAACGCATAATATTGGTTGAAAATATTTCTAAGCCGGGAAATAATATCAATAGTTATCATTTTTGCAATTAAACATTAATATGTTGCAATTTTTCAAGAAAAAATAACCGATAGACTTGGCAATAGCGGCCATTTGAAGAACGTTTAACGTTCAACAGTCTAGAAAGAGTTTTTGATTCGACAAAGTCAAGAAAACGTTATAAATGTCGAGCGGACGAATAAATAAATTTTATTATAAATTTCAAATGCCGTAATACTATGTACGTTTCAAACACCCGGCGATTTTTAAATACCCGCCAGTTGATGCTCGACTGTGAGTGACTCACTCGACAGAGCCAATTGACGCAGTGTTGCCACGTTTAACCTACAAGTTTCGTCAATGTCCGAAAACAAACCGTTCAAGTTCAAAATTCACATCTTTATTTGAGTATTATTCATGAACCAAGTGGAGATACCGCTTAATTTTTTAACACGACATTCCTAAAACTGATCCCAGTTTGTTTAGTTTTTAAATTTAAATCGAAACCTTATTTAAACCCCTACAGCCCTCTAACTAGTGTTTACGCAGTGCCACGCGAATTGCCAAATGGATAATGGTTCAACTTGAACCTTCAAAATCTCCTAAGCAATGCGGTGAAGCGGATTAATTTTTTGGACAGTTGATGCATCCCAAATGAATCTTTCGGTGGTATGAATTTCAATCGTCTAGACGCATTTCGATTTTGGTGTCGAAACTTCTTAACGCCTAATATCGGTATAGGTGCAAGGGAGACGAGGACGCGCGTACTTGCGGATTTCGCCAACTCGCGGCGCCGTAGACCGGAGCCTAATGGACCTAGTGTATAAACCGCCGCTGCTTGAAAATTGCTATTGTCAGAATCACCGGAACTATTCGTACTGAAGAATAAAATGGAAAGACGAGGGAGAATCTTACAATATGATGAATAACTAAAAGCGCTCGAAATGGCTAAAAGTAACTTTACTTACATAATCGCAAGCTGCATCCTTGATCGTTGAAATTGACCCACAAGAACCATCACGTTCTACTTCCAAGAGAACCTCAATTCAGGAAGACTGCGATTCAAGTAGACTCCGGCAGACAGGTCAGTGAATGTAAGTAAAATTGGGCTGTGTGCTAAAAATTTCTGAAGGTGGCGACAATTCACATATTCCTTAGAAATAATGATCTCAAAATTAATCTTAAAAAGTTACGTTGGCGAATAGAAGGAATCGATTGAGTTACAGAGCTTGAATTACGCCAGGATTTCGAGACGAAAAAACGCGGGGGTATAGGTACAGCTGCTAACAAACTACTTGCAAGTTATTTCTGGAATGGAATTTGGGTCTGAGAAGAACCTGGGCAATATTATAATCAACGCAAATCGGTGTAATTTTAAAGACCTTTTAAAATTACAAGTTGCCCCGCAGTATTCTGTGCCCAAGATGTATCAATATATGGTACGTTCACAGTATCGTTTTTCGCCTACCGCTGCGCCATCTCTCGGGGAAATGATGACAATATGTGAATGCTCAGATGACTGGATTTCCTGCTATTGTACGCATGGAGCCTAGATACCAGGAGGTCCAGTAGGCCTATTCTGTAACTTGTAACCATGGAGCCTAGATACCAGAAGGTTTAGCGCGGCCTTTCACCTTGTCCCCAAAATGAGAGCGGGAAAGGATGGCGCTGGGGTTTCCGGCACCTATATGCATATAGATTCACGCCAAACATGGGTGCGATCTAAGACAGATCACAAATGATGTACCTAACCCTCATTCGTGTTAAGGGATAACACCACTCTAGGATTTGGGAAAGACGTTTTCTTGCCTAAAAATACGTTTTTTATTTAAAGGTTCAATTATTGATTTTGCCGCAGCGCCTCGGAGCGCGCGCTGAGTTGCTCGTACAATTTTAAACGCGTTTTTCACGAAAACACTTTTTCCAATCTCGAAAGACAGAATACTCGAACACCTTTGCATGCATTGATTTGAAATTTTGATAGCAGCTTCACAATTACATTCTCTATGGGAGTACGTATCCGTTTTTGAATTAAATGTAAACTTTTTTATAAACAATTTACTGCTTTTTTGGCAAAAAATCGATCTATTTCCTTCAAAGTGTGCTATTCTCTCAAAATTTGAAAGCAAATTTCTGGGCAGTCCCATAGGTAATAATATATAAATTATAATTTTTTTGGTTTTTGTTTCAGGTCTTATACTTTACGAGAAAACCGTTCTCTCGTGAAGCTATTTGTAATCAAAAACACGTTTTTCTATATGGGCTTTATCGCCGCCATTTTGAGTTTGAGTTTGAGAACTTTTCTCGCTTTTGAGTTTTTTTTTTCGAACCGTCATAAGGAAATTATGAATCGGCGGATTCATCCCATCACTTTCACCTCGTTGACCAATATATTACTATACAAGGTGTGGCACTAACTGTTGCCACCTTGAATACCTCTGTAATTATCAACGTCACAAAAAAATGTTTGAAACGAAAGTTGTACCGTACGAAAGGGGTCATCAAATGCGACCATTTTTTTTTATCTCAGTGGAGGCGCTGTCGCACAATAAAAGTCACCTCCACTGTTTTAAATGGGACGGTACATTATTTTTCAACTATCTTGTAGAGCATCGAAAACTCCATAAAAACATGGAGGGGTCAAAGTCGTTTGAGGTCATTTAAGATCAAAAAGTGACACGAACTTTATTTTGATGTGAAATTACCTTTATTCACAGTAGACGTTCAAAGTGATTGCCATTGGAATCAATGCAGTATTGCAATCTCCTCATCACGGATTGTGTAGAATTTCTTATCACTTCGGCACTTATCGAATCATAGGCTCGAAGAATTCTCTCACGCATATCATCCGGCGTAGTTGGACGTTCTTTATAAACAAGATCTTTCAAGTATCCCCAGAAGAAAAAGTCCAGAGCCGTCAAGCTGGCGAGCGAGCCGGCCACGATACAGCTCCTCCGCGTCCAATCCAACGATTTGGAAATCTCTTTCCCAATTCATTTCTAGCTATCAGCGAAAAATGTGCCGGGCACCCATCGTGTTGATACCACATTCTGTTTCTTGTTTCTAAAGGTATTTCTTCCAATAACGGACCTAATGTTTCTTGAAGGAATGTGGTGTACTTCCTACCCCTAAGATGCCCTTCGATGAAATAAGGGCCTATGATTCTATCCCCAATAATCCCACACCATGCATTAACCGACCACGGTGTTTGGTGTGCAACTTGCCGCAGCCAATGTGGATCTTCAGTTGACCACAAATGCATGTTATGCAAGTTAATATTTCCATGATTCGTAAATGTCCAATGGCAATCACTTTGAACATCTACTGTGAATAAAGGTAATTTCACATAAAAATAAAGTTCATGTCACTTTTTTATCTGAAATTACCTTGAATGACTTTGACCCTTGAATGACTTTGACCCTTGAATGTTTTTTATGCAGTTTTCGATGCTCTACAAGATAGTTGAAAAAAATGTACCGTTCCATTTAAAAAAGTGGTTGTGACCTTCACTGTGGAACAGCGCCTCCACTGATTGTGAGATAAAAAAATGGTCGCATTTGATGACCCCTTTCGTACGGTACAACTTTTGTTTCAAACATTTTTTTGTGACGTCGATAATTACAGAGATATTCAAGGTGGCAACAGGTAGTGCCTCACCCTGTAGATGTAGGTGCCGCTGCACCCCAGCGCCATAATTTCGACACATTTTCGGGTATGCTTTTCCAGCGCCTTTGCATTGGCGCTGGACCCACTGGTATCTAGGCTCTATGGTTTTACGTCAGAACGTAGTAGGATCTAGTACCGTAAACTGGGCGACATTCAAGAGACTGATAATAGTTCGTAATTTTTACTTTTTATGTAATAACTCCGAACTAACTGAACGTATTCTTTTGTTTTTTCTTGTACTGGAAACTTTGACAGGTCGTCCATCTTGTTACTCGGCGCAAAAGCGAGACTGGTGATCCGGCCAAATAAACAAAGGTAGAAAAAACCTCTAAAAAGGTAGAAAAACTCTGTGTTATAACTGCAACTGTGCACAACTAATTGTACTAGGTCAAAGATTATGAATTGAAAGCGGCTCAGGGTTGTGGAGTATAATGCTGTAGGAATTATTTTTAATTTTTTAAATTATAAATTTAATTTAATTATCATATATAATAACAATTCATTTAATTTAATTATTTTTAATTAATTAAGCGTCGGGGTGACTTTGATAAAATTAGTGGGGCGACATTGACAATTATCAAAGTCACCCCGTTTCGTTTTGTTGATATTTTTCGAAGCTTTTGTATAAAAATTTAATCTCGACTCTGTTTCCGTTACAGCATGGTTCGCAAATTAAAAAAAAACGGCGGCCACCCGGAATTATAAAGGGTGTCTCAAAATGATCTGACATTTTTATTTATTAATAAAACGTATTTTTTATTTGAAAAGTATGAATATTTTAATTTTAATGTAAAGTATAAACATGCACGTTATGTGTGGAACACAATATCCAATAAATGGCATAAACGACATGGACTTGGAAGATATATTCTTTCAACTAAATGGCGCAACCTGGCACACTGCAGCCGAAACAATGCAGTTATTGCAGCGAACGGTCACGATCGTGTTATCTCGCGCCGCAGCAATGTGAATTGGCCACCAACATCGTGCGATTTGACGCCATTAGAATTCTATTTTCGGAGTTTTCCAAACGGAAAAGTCTATTTCAATTATCTACAGTGCATTCCGGAGGTCAAGGAAGTGACTGGACGCACCATTAATGAAATTAGTCCGCAATTATGCCCCAATGTAATTGAAAATTTCGTCAAAAGAGTGAATGTCTGCAAACAGGGGCGAATCGGTCATTTATCGAATATTGTCCCGTGAAAGAATTCAGCCAGGGCTTTGACTAGGCCCCGATTATTTTTCCCTTACTCTGTAAGGGCCCTAACATGGCCCCCGACCGGGTCCCTTTGAGGCCGGTCATACTTTGTCGACGAGGTCCTTAAAAGGCGTTTGAATCAGGGCCCGACTGGTAATTCAGCCAGGGCTTTGACTAGGCCCCGATTATTTTTCCTTTACTCTGAAAGGGTCTTAAAATGGCACCCGACCAGGTCCCTTTGAGGCCGGTCACACTTTGTCGACGAGGGCCTAAAGAGGCTTATAAATCAGGGCCCGACTGGTTGCCTCAACAGAACCCAATCGAAGCCATGAAGGAACCCTAATATTGCCATATAATGATCAATTTATAGCAAGCGAGGTGTTTAGCAATAATGAAAACTATTTCTTCAAATAAAGGAGTATTTATTATTCACCTCGAAATTAGAAAATAAAAAACAAGTTCAGTTTTACAGTTTATATTGAATGCCCTGTAACAACCACTCCCCTGATGAATCACGCCTGGGCCCTTTATCATTTTACTCGCTACGACCTTTTTTAAATAAATTACCCAACCTTGTTATTTTCCTGTCGGGGCCTAGTCCGATTGTGTTGTGGAAAGCCCTAGTAGGGAATCCATATTCAAACCTTCACGGAGCCTGCTCTTTTTTTATGGCTGCCCTTCTAATTTCTTTCACGGGTGCCCTATAATGATCAACTTTATTAGTGGATACATAGCAAGCGAGGTGTTTAGCAATAATGAAAACTATTTTCTTCAAATAAAGGATTATTTATTATTCACCTCGAAATTAGAAAATAAAAAACAAGTTCAGTTTTACAGTTTGTATTGTATGCCCTGTAACAACCACTCCCTTGATGAATCCCGTTTGGGCCCTTTACCATTTTACTCGCTACGACCTTTTTTAAATAAATTGCCCAACCCTGTTTTTTTTCCTGTCGGGGCCTAGTCCGACTGTGTTGGGGAAAGCCCTAGTAGGGAATCCATATTCAAACTCTCACGGGACCTGATTTTTTTAATGGCCGCCCTCCTAATTTCTTTCACGGGGTGATCCACACATAACCTCCATGTTTGTACCTTATATTAAAGTAAAAATATTCGTACTTTTTCAATAAATAATACATTTTATTAATAAATTAAAATATCAGCTCATTTTAAGGATGTTGAGCCCCAAACCGCAAATAATGATAAAATTCTGAAAATTTGGTATGCTTTTGTATAAAGTATTTCAGAGGTCGTGTAAAAATTTCACGACAATTAGGAAGCTTGTTATTCAACAATTACCATTCACAAATTAAATGTTGTTTTATGGAAACTGATGTAACTTTGCAATAAGTTTTTTTTTTTGACCTCTCAATTTTATAATATCTACAATATACTGAAAGCAACGGAAACAAAACGAAGTTTATGGATAAATTTTTTTTATTTTTTTTCTTTAAATTATTCTTAACAAAATGTTAATTTTTTAATAACGAGCTTCCTAATCGTCGTGAAATTTTAACACGACCTCTTAAATACTTCATACAAAAATATACCAAATTTTCAGAATTTTCTTATCATTTTTTATTTCAACCCTTAAGGAGGTTGAAGTAATGATGATAGAATTCTGAAAATTTGGCATGTTTTTACATGAAGTATTCAGGAGGTCGTGCAAAAATTTCATGACGATTAAGAAGCTATTTATTGAACAATTAACATTAACATGTTTCATAGGGACTCAACATCGTTAAGACACCCTATACACTCTAGACAGCGAAGTAAACGTATCGAAAAAGAAACTGAGTTAAGAGTTTTTGATACAAAAATCCGCTGTGATATGAATAAATAAAAGAATAAATAAACCGTTATAGAATGACTTTGTTTTATTGATCAACTTCACCGCTTCCATCAAATTCGCCCCGATGGCAAAAAAAAACTATCATAACTTAAGAGCGACAATTATTAATCAATTTTTTACAGGTTTTGTTTGTCCCCTTTTAGGGTTACTGTTAAATGCAGTTGTACAAAGATGGGCTATTAAGGTAGACCTAGCGCGGTCGTCGGAAACAAAAACATCACGCGCTACATGCAGTAGAGCATATGCATAAATCCATAGTTTCGTAATAAAACGCCTCCTTCTGACTGTATTCTACGGTGTGAGAAACGCTATACCAAGCTAGTCCCGATTTCGGCGGGACAACGATCGCAGCAACACTGTAACGAGCTGTCGCGGAGCTAACAGAAAATTCTGACAAGGGGACCTTATAGGCTGTCACTCACGGATTTTGATAAATCTCAGATATGTTGTAGAGGGACCTACCCTGAGTACCTGAGCAAAGGCACTTTATACAACGCTCTTTAGTTTTCGAGAAAAAACGTTCGAAAGTTTAGCTCGTAGCTACGATACCGGTACGGTTGCACCTTTGTAGAACCAGCGGGCGTGGCCTAGTAGGCAAGGTTCCCGGCTCTGACGCTCGAGGTCCAGGGTTCGAGTCCCGCGATGGCGTTTTTTCCCACAAAACATAAATAAATTCGATGAATGCTGCAACGACGCCTAATTATTTATTATTATTTTATTTATTTAATTATTGAAATTCATTTTTTTAATTTTTTACTTTCCATTTATTTAAAATTATTTATTTATTATTACTTTGTTTTTCACGCGGAAAAAAAAGGAAGAATTTATAACATCTTTCACAAGAAACTGCAGTTTATTATTTTTCATTACAATATACAGGTTTTTCTTACTCGCTATCACTGTGGTCGCTTGTTACATCAGAAAAATATTGCGGGTGGTATTTGTCGTAAAAGCAAGCAAAACACAAGACCAAAGAGCAACGCCCACATTGTATAAAAGTTATGGCCTTACATGGCGCACGGAGTTTTGAGCAACGTTATTGGAAAGCATACTTGATTGATATTTAAAAACAGCGGTCTTTCCTCAATTAACTTCGGTGCAAACCACGCATATTTAATCATCGGCGCGCAAGCAGGTGCGCCCGTGAAAAAATTTAGGAGGGCAGCCATAAAAAAAATCGGGCCCCGTGAGGGTTTCAATATGGATTCCCTACGAGGGCTTTCCCCAACACAATCGGACTAGGCCCCGACAGGAAAATAACAGGCTTGGGTAATTTATTTACAAAAGGTCGTAGCGAGCAAAATGATAAAGGGCCCAAACGGGATTCATCAGGGGAGTGCTTGTTACAGGGCATACAATATAAACTGTAAAACTGAACTTGTTTTTTATTTTCTAATTTCGAGGTGAATAATAAATAATCCTTTATTTGAAGAAATAGTTTTCATTATTGCTAAACACCTCCCTTGCTACGTATCCACTAATAAAATTGATCATTATATGGCAATAACAGGGTTGCTTCATGGCTTCAATTGGGTTCTGTTGAGGCAACCAGTCGGGCCCTGATTTATAAGCCTCTTTAGGCCCTCGCCGACAAAGTGTGACCGGCCTCAAAGGGACCTGGTCGGGTGCCATTTTAGGACCCTTTCAGAGTAAGGGAAAAATAATCGGAGCCTAGTCAAAGCCCTGGCTGAATTACTAGTCGGGCCCTGAATTAAACGCCTCTTAAGGCCCTCGTCGACAAAGTGTGACCGGCCTCAAAGGGACCCGTTCGGGTGCCATGTTGGGGCCCTTACAGAGTAAGGGAAAAATAATCGGGGCCTCGTCAAAGCCCTGGCTGAATTCTTTCACGGGCGCTTAATTGATGAAGAATCAAAGAATGAATTTGTATGGAATCTTCCCTTGACGCAATTTCTCTGGTATTTTTTCACAAATCGGGAGCATTTTGTATTTTTTTTGTGAAAATTTTCACTTGCCGGTAAAGATATACATCGCACGGCTGGCAAATCGGCGTGTGCTTGGGCCGTATAACTTTAATACTGCATGTACATGACTTCTTCTCGTCTACAAAGATGCGATCGTAAAGCGTTAGGGATAGGGTACAAGTGGGGATGAGGAACGCAGGTAGCGAACGTGGTTGGAGTATTTGAAATAACGGCCCGACCATTTTAAAATTCATATTGTAATGAGATATAATAAACTGCAGTTTCTTGTGAAAGATGTCATAATTTCTACCTCTCTTTTTTTTTCTGCGTGAAAAACAAAATAATGATAAATAAATAATTACAAAAAAATGGAAAGTAAAAAATTTAAACAATAATAAATAAATAAAATAACAATAAATCATTGGACAGTTTTGCATCATCCATCGAATTTGTTTATATTTGGTGACAAAAAAAACGCCATCACGGGACTCGAACCCTGGACCTCGAGCGTCAGAGCCGGGAACCTTGCCCACTGGGCCGGGACCGCTGGTTCGACAAAGATGCAACCATACCGGTATCGTAACTACGAGCTAAACTTTCGAACGTTTTCTCTCAAAAACTAAAGAGCATTGTATAAAATCCCTTTACTCAGGTACTCAGGGTAGGTCCCTCTACAACATATCTGAGACTTGTCAAAATCCGTGAGTAGCAGCCTATAAGGTCCCCTTGTGAGCATCACGGAAAATTTGCGTGATGCTCAGACTTTTCTGTCAGCTCAATGTGGATCGAGCTAGGTGGTTATATTATCGGAAAAAAATAATAATGTCAAACAGAATTCGTTTTAAAGGAAAGTGGCGGAAGAAAAAAAGCCGTTGACAGTGGAATAAAAGCTCTGACATCGATGACCGAAGCCAAAACGCAAAAATGTGCTAAAGGTGTTGCAGTCGTTGAAAAAGAACACTCGACAAGCACGCTATGTGATGGGAGAAGTATCGTTATAAAAAAAAATTGCACTATAAATATTAATATTTTATATCGATGTTATCTTCATTAACAAATAGAAGTGTTGGTTAATTAATAACTGATTAAAAACTTTGTTCGAATAAAATTGACTTCCAAATAACACTTTGTGTTTTAGTGTTATTTTAAATATGCCGCGCAAACTTGCGGCTTTGGATGCGTGGAACGATGCGGTGTTGCCATATCTCTTCTTATTATAGAGGACAAATATTTTTTACGGGAAATTATTCTGTCTTCATTGAAAGTTTTTAGCAAAACCGAATAGTAAGGGCAGTCCGAACTGTTCTCACTCTTTCATTAACTAGTTTGCTATGTAAAAATAATTTTACTTCAGAACTTATAAACACAATGGAATGGTGCGACGAATTATGTGACCTGGCTTCTGGTCATGCAGACCCTGCAGTGTTAAGGATGTTGAGTTCCAAATCGCAAATGATGATAAAATTCTGAAAATTTGGTATGTTTTTGTATGAAGTATTTCAGAGGTCGGGTAAAAATTTCACGACAATTAGGAAGCTCTTTATTGAACAATTAACATTCACAAATTAAATGTTGTTTTATGGAAACTGATGTAACTTTGCATTAAGTTTTTTTTTTGACCTCTCAATTTTATAATATCTACAATATACTGAAAGCAACGGAAACAAAACGAAGTATATTGATAAATTTTTTTTTATTTCTTTTAAAAATTGTTCTTAACAAAATGTCAATTTTTTAATAACGAGCTTCCTAATCGTCGTGAAATTTTAACACGACCTCTTAAATACTTCATACAAAAACATACCGAATTTTCAGAATTTTCTTATCATTTTTTATTTCGACCCTTAAGGAGGTTGAAGTAATGATGATAGAACTCTGAAAATTTGGTATGTTTTTACATGAAGTATTCAGGAGGTCGTGTAAAAATTTCATGACAATTTAAAAGCTATTTATTGAACAATTAGCATTAACATGTTTCATAGGGACTCAACATCCTTAAAATCTAAATAGTCGACTGTTCTGAAATTTCACTGAACCATGCACAATGAACATGCATGTACATGCATATGAACAATGTCTGGTTAAAATTTGAATAAAATCTATAGAAATCAAGAGCGCGCTCGTTCTACCTTAATCTAACCTCAGACGACGTATGAACTTGACCAGCCACTTTTACTTTTTTTTTCTTTGGAACGATTCGTCCCATTTTTTTACTTTGTCTATGCTATCTATGTAAAGAACCGATATTTCAATATTTTTCCAAAGCTGTAGACTCAAAATTGAAACAATTACATTATAAAAAGAGAGGCTATCAATGTAACCTCAGACGACGTATGAACTTGCTGAGCCACTTTTTATTTA